>VZRZ01006836.1:37700-90810 GCA_013398175.1 Climacteris rufus | reverse complement strand
GCCTTTTTTCTTCATTTCTTTGGACCTGTGCCATCACCTGGAACTGAGGAGAGGATCAACATCAAATGGACATTCATGTCTTCCCCCCACCTGGTCCTAGGGAGGCCTGGTGCAGTCTGGGCCGGGGCCCTCAGAAAGCTACCAGAGCTACCAGATGGAGGGGACTCTCTGTGGGACTTTTCTGCTGAGGTTTTCCCTTTTTGGGGATTTATTGTCTGATTTATTATCCTCATTTGGTTTTTTGTCTTTGCTGTGTCTGCATGCATATCGTGTGTGAATAAACAGGGTTTTTTTTTCACTTTCTTCCTAGAATTTTCTTTCCGGACCTAATAAGGGGACGGGCTAGTGAGAGCTGCCTTCTGATTTGGAGGGGTTTCCCTCCAACTGTTATCTCAAATGTTAACAGCAAGAAATTTTAAATAAACAAAAACGTGTCATTTTTCTATACTGAATGGAATCAATTGTACTTTTATTTTATTACAAGTAAAAAAACCCCATTAAAATACAGTAGATAGGTATGAGCGCACTATTTTTGGTCAGTCAAGAAGAACCTAAAAACACCCGGACACTCAATATACACACACAAGAGGCTGAATTGTCACTGCAGTGTAACCCAAATCAAAGCCTTACTGAACACGTCATCATGACACCACTTACATTACAAACAAAAATACACTTCACTTAGCTCTAGTTGCTGCAGTTACTATCCACTCTTGAAGCACAGACTGAAGAGAAAAATTATCTATGGTAGAAGTTCTGAAGCTTTTCCATCTGGGAAAGCATGTTTTTCTTGAGGTTTTTGTTTTCTTTCACTTTAAATCTTATTTCTGTAAAGAAATTTAAATCTATACTGAGCATCATAAAAACCATTAAGACTCCAGAGAAATATAATTTGCTGAAGAAAAAGTCTTGCAGAACTCCTCTAATGTAAAATTTTTGACTGAAAGATCTATCTGACCACATAAAACTGGACATAAATTCCCTTACTATTTGAAATTTGAAAATGTGCATATAATAGCATCTAGAAAATTATTCAGGAAAAAAAAGATGAAATGATATTACTTCTTAGTTTTTACTAAGAAGCAACTATATTCTTATAATGTGGCACAAAAGGCAGCAATTTGCGACATTAAAAAAAGTGTAGGATATATCTGTCTGAAAGTCAATGTGTTGGTTTTAATCCTGTAGGCCTATGCTGCACTGTATTAGGTCGTGGAGCACTACTGCTCTTGTTGAAGAATAAATACATTCGGTAGCTTGGTGTGCAGCTGCACTGCAAGCTGCACATGGAGCTCTGGGCAGGGGGACTCTGAGACAAGAGCCCTTGAACTGGCGCTGGCCTTTGCATGACAAAGGCATGGGAACACTCAGAGACACGACAGGAGCCACAGACTCCAGATGTTCCTTTTCTAGACCATGAGGATATAAAAGTCCAGGGTTTCCTTTGTTCCGGCTCCTTTTTTGGGGGTATGTGGTGGTGTGCATGGCAGAGGCCACTGCAACTGAGCCTAAGGACTGGTGAGTAAAGCCTCAGGATACCGAAGTGTAGGCCCTTCCCCTTGGTTATGCTAGTAGTTCCCAGATTTCTATTGTGTTATGTTTTACATATTGCAAAGTTATTGGTTGTTTAGTTTCCCCACCCAGTTTATGTATACGGTCATGTTCCAGAAAGTTCTCCCCTCTTCTGCACCCCATTGGTTATTTCATATTTCTCTGTTACCCCATTGGTTGTTTCCCCCAATTACACCCTGCTATAAAAACCCTTGTAACCCCTTTTCCCTTGCTCTTCATCCCTGGACCCTTCAGCTGACCTGAACCCTTCACTCTGCCTTCACCCTGGACCCTCTACAATAAACAGCTAGAACCCCTCTCTCTGCCTTTACTCTTGCCTGTGCCTGTCCGTCGTGCTTGGGGCTTGCTTCCCTTCAGAGGAGCCAGCACTTTTCCAGCTCACTGGAGCTATAGTCCTGCATCAGGGACGTATTCAGGTGGATGCTGTGTGGCCTCGGGTGGCTCTGGCCAGAGTCAGGGGTAGCCAGCTCTAGCTGTTATTTTGTTATGGCACCATGATGACATTGTTTTAAGGATTGGGATGTCTGAGACTCTGCTATGGGAAACCTTGTCTGACTGTGTGAGTCAGGGGTGTGTGTAGCTGCAATGGCCTTTGGTCCCAGTTTAGGTGGTGCAAATATGACTGCCAGTGTCACTCCTAGATGGTCAGACAGGGAAGTTTCCTTAATTCATGAAAGTCTGCATGCAACAGACTTCAAGAAACTGCCTTTTTGAATTATGGCCAGAGACTTCACAAACTGTATCTGCTGTTGCTAGGTAGTTGTATGTATAGGTTAGACAGAGATGTTAAGCCAATATCTGTATGTATTACATTAATGGACATTAGCTTCTGATGTATGATTCTCTATACATTTCAAGCAACAAAAATGCTGATTCTATAATATTGACTGAGTTTTCTCTGTAGCTAATTTAGGACTGCCTTTCTTTGTGAAGTAACCTAGGAGGTTGCCTATGTATTACAAATCATGGAGTGGTTTAGGTTGAAAGGGACCTTAAAGATCCTTGTGCTATGAGAAGGAACACCTTCCACTTGCTTCCATAAGACCAGGTTGCTCAAAGTCCCTTGCCTTGAATGTTTCCAAGGATGGAGCATCCACAACTTCCCTGGGCAACTTGTTCCAGTGCCTCACCACCCTCAGAGTAATGAATTTTTTCCTAAAATCTAATCTCACTTGCAGTTTGAAGCCATTTGCCCTTGTCCTATCACTACATTCCCTTGTAAAAAGTCGTTCTCTATCTTTTTTCAGGGCCACAGCTTCAGGTACTGGAAGGCTGCTATAGGGTTTTCCCAGAACTTTCTCTTCCCTAGGCTGAAAATCTCCAACTCTCTCATTCTGTCTTAATAAGAGAGGTGCTCCAAACCTCTGATATCTGAAATTGTACTAAATAGGTATAGCCAATATTTGTACCACTTAAGCATTAAATTATTTAAATTTAAATGTGAGTGAAAGGTACTACTTTAATCTTGTTTCTTATGTGACACATGGACAGGCAAGTATTTTGCCTTTTACTAAGTTGCAAATTTCCACTGACTTGGCACAAGTTGACAGTACTCAGTTATGAAATATTTTAAAAATCCTCTGTTATGTAAGTTTGGGGTTTTTTTCAATGAAAGCCCTTATTTTCTTTAATAATTTTTAGTTAAGGAACAAACATATAATTCATCACTTAAAGCAAACTGATTATTGCTGAATGAAGTTGACAGCGAAATAAATAAAGTAAATCAACTTGAAACCATGCAAAAAAGCACATGTATGTAATAGAAAGGGTCAAAAAGATCACAAGGTCAATGAGTTGTACACCATCAACATATTAGTAAAGTTGTAACCATGATAATTCTTAATGAAACTGGGCAGATTGTGCTTTAGTACTTTCTCAGTGCAAAGAGTTTTCCACAAGTAATAACACAAATTTACTTAAAATTTCCCAAGGAAAGTTACTGAAAAAATATACTGGTTTACACAGTAAAACACTAATTTCATGGGATGCTTAAAATGTTTTCAGTTTTTAAGAACTGAAAAATGGAACAAAATTAAACTTTTTTAATGAAATCATTTAATAAATTACTTTCCCAACAATATCCTCTACTTCATAAGGATAAGATGTGCAGAGATAAATTGTCCATTTTTACAGATTCTTGTAGCTAAAGCTGCAAGATAAAGATTCAAAACTTGTAAAAAAAAACCAAGAACTCTATACAAACTGGTGTAATGATACAAAAAATAATCTATGTAAACTCTCCTGAAACAAATCCTGCAATGCATTTTTGATACAAAAAGAAAATTACTCATTGCCTGTTTCAAATCCAGGATATATTTTGAGGTTTATTTTCAGATGCTGAGAGGGATTTCTGATTTCCATCTTATTCTCTTTTCCAATAGTCTTTTTTCCCCAGTTGACATGTGAGGATTTTTCTTGCTTTTTTCTTTTATGTGATTTTCAGATGTCGTGAGAGAACAAAAAAATCTCAAAATACCATCCCTGAATTTTGTTCTAACCTGGTAGATATTACTCACCTAAAGTATGGAAAGAAAGTACATGTCACTGGTTGAGAAAAGCTCTTAGAAAGATAATTGTATCAGTTCTAGCAGTTAAATTTTTGATAAACACTTCGGAATTCTTATATTTGAGTGAAAGTTTTCATTTGCAATCATGAAAACCAATTATGTGTGTATAGTTTAGATGCTGCAGCCTCTCAAAGACAACTGAGAGATACTGAAAGCTTTCAAACTATATTTATTATTGAATTAAGCTAACTAAGATTTTTCTTTGTCATGCTACAAATGAGTTTCACTGAAGATGAGACACTGGTAGCAATGTCACTACTTCTCTACTGCCTGAATCCTAAAGGGACAACAAGTTTTTTCATGTTCTTTAGAATGTGGCTTTCCAAACACTTACTTTCCTGTAGTACCATCATCCATTCATTTAAGCCATTATGTTATTCTTGTGATTAGAACTTCTGGGAAAAGATTTTTATCTCCTTGGAAAAAAAATCAATTGAATAAGAGAAAAACAGAAAGTATGCATCTTGAGATTTTGTAAGTATAAGGCAAATTTAGATCCAGGCTAAGTTATTTTTGTTTTCTTCATTTCAAAGTAAGTCCTGTTGACTGTAAGAGATAAATGCTATGAAATATTTCAACCCGAAAATATATTTATTGAGTTACATAATTTCAAAGTGAATGTCTTTGAAAACTTTAGAGCTTATTTTCTGATAATTTTGAAAGAAGAAATAGAAAACAAGTACTTCATGGAAATTATTTTGCTTTTATTGAACCAGCATTTTTTTACACAAAAACATTACATCAAAAACTTCCTAACACAGTCCAGCTCTGAACTCCCTTTAATTATACTTTAATTAGGCTTATAAATTTGCAAAAAGTTCCTTATTCATTCTGATATGAATAAAAACCCAACCTGTAGTGTGGAATTCTAATGGATTAAAACATTCTATGAAAGGAGAGTTCCTGATGATTCTGCTGTGTGAACTTCATTCTCACAACTTTTGTCATCTCACGAGCTAGTTAAATTATTCCTGTCCATTTCCTAATTCATCCTAAGATACAATAGATGGCACATTTCTGGATGATTATAAAATGCCTCAGGTGAATTCTTCTATGGCAGAAGACTGAAGAAAAAATTACTGGAACTTCCCAAAAACTTGATTAATGACATTAAAAAGTGCTGCCTGGAAAGTCTTATTAAAATCGTTAGAAAAAGAATGAAAAGAGGTTTTCACATTTATTTACGATTGCTGGTTCTGCTGTGATGTGCCTGACAACCAATTAAGAAGTTTCTCTTGTGTCTGCTGTGGAAATTTGGAAAAATTTCTTATTTAGTAGCATTTTTACTTGTATATGCTTTAATGCAGGTGTGACAAGCTGCTTGTCTGAAGCAGTCTCTCTTATATTAGGGACATTTCTCCAGTTCTTCTAATAAATTCACATGTGGTTAACAATTCATGTCCTTGCTTGCGTTTTATTAACCATACAAAATATTTGCTTTGGAAAGCTTAATATTGAGTAGTGCATAATATTATTGGATTTCCAATCAATTTTGTGAGCTTTCTGCTTCTCTGCAGATTTGAGGTATGATTCTGAAGATTATTTCTGCAGGCCTCTATCTAAGAGGAAGGAAATAAATCTTTATTAAAACAGCCTCCTCTTAGACAGAGATCTACTTATCTCGTCATAATTTGTTACAAAATAAAAATACCCTCTCAAAAAAGGCATGCATCTCCTATTCCATTCAGAAGAAATTGAAATAATTCTTATGAAAATAACACTGAAAATAGCAATAGTCAGCAGCAGATATTCACAGAAGGTCACATATGGCTACTCATACACTGACAAAAGAATATCTGGCAATGGGATTTAAAGTTAGCATACATGAGAGTCTTTAAAGTTTGTTTCCTAAGGAAACAAAGAGAAGTTGATTTGGCTGTCTGCTTCCCCTTTACCTCTGATAATTTTGAGGCCTTCAGACTAAAGTCAAGCAAATGGAACAATGAGGAAGACATCAGTAACATACTAAACTCCTACACTTTATTTAGAAATGTAGCTGCATAGGTAAGAACACTGTTTATACGTCCCCTGAGGGAAAGAATATTCTATACAATTTATATTTGACAAAGGCCCAAGCATTAGAAGTTCTATATTGAAAGAATGAGAAAAGGTTCTCATATTTCTGTATATATATATATGTATATATATACACACATATAACAGTTCTCATATTTCAGTTAGATACTGTGGTCTCTTTAACTAATCTAACTGTTGGTTCTGTCCCATGATTTTGGCTGCTGTATATCAATATTACTTTAGACATCCTTAGTATCACAAGAAAACAAGTGGTTAAGCAGATGAACACCATGGAAATATGAAATTAGTACTTCCTGCTACAAGTTATCTGTTTATTTACATCCTTGGAACATCTGGAAGAGAATAAATGATCAAAAACTTTCTTTTAGATACTGCAAGCTTATTCTTTTTCTATTAACCCTTGCCCTTTTTTTTTTCAGCCGTTCAGGAGATGCACATATTTTTCTCTTCTCCTTAGCACACATGAACTCTTGCTAGTCTTCATTAACAAAGTTATGCTGATGAAGATTCAGGTTCCAGCCATTTATTGCCCTGAGTGTTCAGGAAAGATTTCAAAGACTTCTTTCTTCTTCCCACTTTCTTTGTAAGTGCATGCATAGTGTACCAATGGCCATAACAATGGTGTACAAACACATAGATCATGTTCTCTTCTTCCATCTAGTTTTAGACATCTAATGTAATTAATTCTTCTATATTACACAGTACCTATGGAATTTCTGAGATCATATCCACTTACATTACCCTCTACATTACTATTGCCTAAAATTTCCTTATACACCTTACAGGTATAACCTTCTTTCTCCATTCTCATATGCTTTTATTTTTTTTTTTTATTAAATCCATTTTAAATCACAGTAGCAGCATCCTGCCCTCTTATTTATTTGCTTTCCCCTAAGTGTCTCTCATCAGCAAATTTTGTTATCAAAGATATTTAGATTTTCAATCTAGATCATTGATAAATGAGTATTAGTGTCATGTCTAATATTAATTCTTGAATTACCTCATTAGAGGTAATTAGATATCAATGTTATGCACATTGATATCTCATCCTTATGAACAACAATTTAAAATGCCATACACATTATATCAGAAATGAAATCAGAATTCTAGTCAGTAGGAGACAAAGCAGCTGTAAAATATATCTTTTTTAGAGGAGAGGCTACTAATAGCTGTGTCTAACAGGCTAGACAGAGCTATAGTAAGTTACTCTCTATTAATAATTTGTACGTGGGCATGGATAAAAGACAAGTTACTTGGCTGGTGGTTTATACTTGTAAGTTTTATTTACCAATTTCTGTGTCTGAAACCCAAATAACCAACTTGGACCTCCAGATTAAAACTATACTTTAGCTTATGAACAGGTTATAGGATATGAATCTCCAAATAAGAGAGAA
Source organism: Climacteris rufus (assembly GCA_013398175.1). Classification (NCBI taxonomy): domain Eukaryota; kingdom Metazoa; phylum Chordata; class Aves; order Passeriformes; family Climacteridae; genus Climacteris; species Climacteris rufus. The sequence goes on along the minus strand of VZRZ01006836.1, from coordinate 83,240 downwards.
TTATGTAGTTTTAAAATACTCAAAACCAGAACATGTGCAACTAAATAAAATCCAACCTTTGATGAGAACCAGCTGAGTCAGAAAATTAAGATAAATGCCTGTCTGTCTTGGAAAAATTCGGAAGGGAAGAAGAAGGAAGACAGCTGCAGCTGATGTATCTGGAGTTTCCTCTCCAGTTCTTTTATTGCTTTAATTTAAAATGAGTTTAGTGCTAATAAAGTTTCTAAGCTAAACAAAGTTTCAGATTACAGACAAGAATTTGACTGTCTGGAGAAAAAGGCTGATGACTGCAGAGGATCCAGCCCTCTGTTCAAACACAGAATTAGATTAGTTACAGAACGTTAGCTATTTCTGCTGCAGAGTCTAGTAAACAAACATCTTTCTTGGCTTCGCCTACTCACCTCTGTTAGATGCATAGGGATCTTAGTAATTATATCTGCTGTGTAAGGGAAAAAGCCATATCCTCCATTCTGTGACTTTATGTTTTCAATATGTGGCTGGCTAGGAAATAAAAACCTATGCTCTAGGGAACTGACAGAAAAGCCTGATGTTAATATCAGCATGTTAAGGAGATTGCAATTTTGACCACATTTAAATGTGTAATTGTGTTAACTTGCAAAAAGACAAGAAGATTCTCAAACTTAATCTTTTTCTAATCAAATTATTATTGTTAATAATTGTAATAATTCTGTCTTGCTACTATTTTTTTTGCATAAGTCCATCTCTTTTGACCTTTTCCAAATGTCAGCAATAATATTTAATATGAATATGATTCACAGACCCTTTAAAGACTCATATAATGTTTAATATTAAAAGATAATAATCTTGGTATTTGTACTCAAAATGCCACTGAATGTTGCATGAACAGTGATCATGCTGGCTTAATAGCAAGGTGTGTATTCAAATCCTGATATTATCAGACAGTTTAGGAAAATAATATGGAAGAGAATTGTTGTTTTGATGCTTTTTTTGTTTTTTAATTATTGAGCGTTTGTAGAACATTCTTCCTTTGTACGGAATTTGGTTGTAGGGTTCAGTGTTGAACAATTATTTGGATATATGTAAAAAGCAAAAGAAAATATTGGTTCATTCACTTAATGAAGATGTATCTTAATGTTAATGCTCTCAGATTTGAAAAAAAAATTGCAATGAGCACATTGGAGATCATAACCGGTGAAAGACCTACTCTGAGGAACCTAGTTCCCAAATCAACTATGTATTAAGGCATACTAAATAAAGAGAAACCTAAGATGGGTGTTTTGAAAAAAAATCCAAACAAAACCACCACACTTTAATTGACAAGACACTTACAATGAACCTGTAAGAAATGTCACTTATGTGTTGTGTGCTTAAAAAAAGAAGTAAGATCCTCTGAAAAGCTTGTCCATACACATTGACCTAAATCCTAGAATTTTCTTGAAATGGAAGGTTCCTATAATAATTCAGTAAGACCCATTGAGTTTGTATAAAATTAAATTATGAATTAAAAGCCTTAGCTTTAAACTTTTAAAGCTGTCACTAGGAAAAGGAAGACCTAGTTTTTAAGTTTTTCTTAGATTTAGGACATGTAAGGCCACATATTCAGATTAATTCTGTATCAAATGTCTTAAGGGGAAAGAAAATCAACAATGAGGAAAAAGCATAGGAAGAGTATTGGTTCTACCAGTAGTTCACTTTCTAAAGAAAGTGGATGCAAAACCATTTGCAAGGCTTTTTACTCAAATATTGTGATTATAGAAGGAAAAATAATATTTATACGAAACAAAATAACTAAGAACAAATGCTGTCTAAAACAGGAATGAGGATTCACATCTCTCTTCATAAGTGCTCTCAGTGCTGCATAATGATAATATACTCATGTCTCTATTGAATTCCTTTATTCTGCAAAGAATAACAAACACTTGTTGAACAGGGCACTGGCCTGGTACGTCTTGGAAGTGCCTGCGTGTTACGCATGTGCCATGGTGTGAGTGGGCGGGTACAGCAAGTTTGAAGGGTTTATGACATGTGCATAGTACATATTCTGGCAAAACATGTGCAGAAAATTTCAATTATGCATATGAAATCACAGGATTTTGAATTCCTGAGTATCCATTGACCCAATACCCAAGTAGAGAGTTAAATAAAACTTGTAGGAATGTTGTCATATCAAGCATGATGAAAAATTAGTTGAAGGTAATAAACAGAAGCATTCTGTTAGATGTTATTTCTGGAGGTTTAAAGTGTATGGTCTCTTTCTGAATACGGGAAGCCTGATGGCTATGAGGCCCATATCTTCATAGTCCAACTGTTTTAAATTTTATTTCCCTAGTCTTCTGTATATGTCTGGAAGTTTACTGAGATTTTCCTCTGCTCCTTTAGAGATTTCTTAAATAAAGTGTAGAACCTACTTATTCATTACTAAGAAAATAATTCTGTACCAGTAAATAAAACACATACCTCACTATCATTTAATTGAGACATCAGATATAAAAAACAAGCCAATTTAAAAAGTCATTTGCCCCAGGCAATAATATACCACCTGGCAAGCAAGAGCAGAGCACCCCTTAGAATTTCTGGAAAACTCTTCAAACCTCCCATCAAGGGATACATGTTTTTCTGCACATCTTCATCCTTTACATTGCTATTTATTCTATTCTAAATTAATAGAGACTGGATTATATTATTATTGGGTAGATATTTACCAATAAAATAGAAGTGATTTGTGAAAAGCTATGGCCTCTGTATAAAATAAATGTTCTTTTAAATCATGGTTTGTTTGTATTTCCAAAGGAGACAAAACCAAACATTTGTTACAATGACCTTCTTATACACAATTTTTTGTAGCTAGAAGAAACAGCATGGATAATAAAAAATAACATCAATAAACAAAGCAGATGCTCTTGTGCTAAGATCACCACCTAGTTTCTTACACTTTCTTCAGCTGCTTCCTTGACTTCTGCTGTTAAAATAGTTTTTATGCAAGAAGTGCACTTTTTTGCAACATTTTTTTATATTTTTCTGATTGACAAGAACTTTTTCAGAGATAACTTCACAAATGTGAAATGGGACATCCTTCTAGTTTCCCCTTCTGACTGGGTATTCGCTGTTTGGAGAGGTTAACAGATCAGGTTTTATTCTCACAAAAAGCCCAGCAACATTTTCTTTAATAATTCAGCTATGGAGTCAAAGAAAACTTAATTTTGCATCTAAAAACAATGTACTTTGCTGCGCAGAAAAGTGTTGGAGAATTAGACATACAGAAATCTGGAACAGTTTTGTCATGAACATTCACATAAGGAAAGGGAGGGAAGTGTAAAAAAAGAAGAAATACTTGTTATATAAGAACCTTCCTTGTTTATATTAAAAAAAAATTGTTTAGACTTTTCAAGATGCAGAAGAAAAATTGTTTCTTCATAGGTTTTTTGGAATCATAGAAGCTTTTGGAAAGTACAAAAGATATAGATATAGCTATTTATGTATAATGCATCCATTTGTGGATCAGTGAGTGTGGATGAGTACATATGTGTGCTATTCAGACTTCACACGGCTGTCATTTGGAGCATTTTATACTGGATTCATTTTTTTCTTCCTTATACAATGAAACAGTCTAATTTTTATATTAGAAATTTAAGAACAAAATAGATTGGGTCAGTTATTTATAGCATCACATAGAGGTTTAGTTCAGTATTTGTAAGACAGTTAATTAACAAAGAAACAGAAGATTTGATATTCAGCTTTTAGTTTAGAAACAAAAAGGTTAGAAAAATGATGTTAAGTTAAAATGTATGAAAAGAGAAAGAAAACACACCAAAATATATTCTGACAAGCACCTTCATTTAAATTAAAGTTAATTTAAAAAATATAATAAACTTCAAAATGAATAAAGAAGTTTGGTATATTGCAAACACAAATAAAAGGAAAAACATAAAAATAAAAACAACAACAAAAAACCTTCAAGGTGACTGCAAAATAGTTAGACTTTAAATTTGTTCTACTTGTAGAAAAATCAAATTAACAGGAGATAAATTATAATGCATTAAGAAAAGGATAAGATTTTGAATTTGCAAAGCATGAGAAGCTCTGAACATTGATCAAGACTCTAGAAGCAGTCATGTTACAGGAGTTGCTATTGGGAATGCAAACAGAAATCAGAGAAGCCAAAATAATACCCTTATTTAAGAAAAAGCTTTGGGACACAGCAAGAAATTAAAAAACAAATAGTTTAACTTCAATTTGCAGGAAAGTATCAGGAACAACCTTAAACCACCAGATCAGAAAATGCTTAGGAAAGCACAACTTGATTAAATGAAGGTTGAAATAGAAGGGTTATGCCTTACTAATTTGTTGGTTCTATGAGACTATCATTGCCAAAGTAGAGAGAGGAATTGCAGTGTAGACATCATACTTAATGGCTTCTCAGGAAGCTTTTTAATATCAGAGGTTGTGTAAGGTTCAAAATCATTGAACAGGAGAGAATTTGGCATATTTATTTAAACAAAACTGGCAAAAGGACTACAGGACAGAGGGCAAGCCACTATAGACCTAGAACAATATTGTTTGCAGAAAAAAAAATAAAGAGGAAAGAAGAACCTGATCCTATAGAAATAAACTTCTGGACTAGAGTCTGGAAATGTATTATGCTGGGTTTGGGGTAACATAGTATCTTGCACTGTGTATAAAAATCTAGAAATAAAAGAAGGGTCAAAATCTAATAAACTACCCCAAAAATATTTTGTAATATTTTTCTTTCTTTTGATGACAGGTTTTCCCCTAAAACTTCTAACAGTAAAGCAAAACAAGCACAGTCCATCTTTCTTTGTGATACTCCTAGAAAACCTTAGCTACATTATGATAGAGAAGTGCCACATATATGCTTTAGGTTTAAGTAAGGGTTATAAATGTCAGTGTAGATAACAAAAAAAAATAAAATTCAGTGTTCAGAAAGCAAGTATTCCTCTGTCTGATTCTATCTAGAATGTATTTAAGACTTTGAAGTGTGAAAAAAGTATCATCTTAGAAGAAAATTCAAGCCAAAACAAAATAAGAAAAGAAAAATTACCCACAAACTCATGCTAAATAGAAGTGAAAAGACCACTTTCATCTTGCTCTTCATGTGTTTGGAAGACTGATATGGTTTTTACTTGTCAAAGTTTCTAGTGAAGATGACAATAATATCTCATATAGCCTGAAAATTGCTGGGATTCATTTTTTTTAACTTTTTCACTTTGTCTTTAGCTCGATGACAGTTACTTACCATTACAAAAGAGAAATGGAAAAAAAATCTTCTCAATTTGTGGCCACTGAAATGCCAAAAGATTTGGGAAACTGAATTAGATTATGGCAATTTTAGTCTTAGAATAATACTTTCTAAGAAAGTAAATCTAAGGAAAATTTCTGAATAGTTTGCAATTTCAATTTTTTTTTCAAATACATATATAATAAGACAGAGAAAATAAGACTATTGTACCACAATAAATTGTGCTTTTAAAAAGAAATAAAACAGACTCTAACCTGCATATAATAAATACTGTGCAACATTTTATATTATCTTATGAATAGTATAATTATCTATAAGATAATATAATATTAGAATATCTTACAGATGATATAAATGTTATAGAAACCTAAAATATAATAAGTGAGGGTTTTTTTCATGTTAATTTTTCTCTTCAGTGTTGGCTTGCTGAATAATGCTTAATATTTTTGGAATTTGACATTGGCCAGGTACTGAATTTCCACACTTTCACTTCCCCTCCACAACAGGACAGGAAAAATTAGATGAAAAAACTCACAGGTTAAGGTAAAGACACAGAGATCACTCACCAATTACTGTCACAGGCTAAATAGACTCAATTTGAGAAAGACTTATTTAATTTAATGTCAATTAAAATGGAGTAGGATAGTGAGAAACAAAGACCTAAACTAAACACCTTCCCTTCAGTCCACCCTACTTCCCAAGTCCAACTTTGTTCCTGACTTTTCTACTTCCCCTACTCACAGCTCATGGAAGACAGGGAATGAGGGGAATGGTCAGTGCCACTTCTTCCTCTTTACACTTTCTGCTTGTTCCAGTGTGGTTTCTTGCCATGGGCTGCAGTCCTTAATGATAAATGTGCCTAAGCATCTGTCCTCCATGGCCCACAGTCCCTGCCAGAAAACCTTCTTCCTGTATGGGCTTCTCTCCATGGGTCAGAACTTTTATAAGGCAAAACACCACTGTGTCATGGGATTCTCCACGTGCTGCAGTGTGGATATCTGCTCCAACTTGGTCTACTCCATGGAGTGAAGAAGTCGGCTTCTGTGGTCTTTAAACACAATGTCCATTTGTAGTGCATTGATCCTGGCTGGATTCCAGGCACCCACCAAAGCCAGTCTGTCACTCCCCTCCACTCCACAGTGGGACAGGGGAGACAAAATATAACAAAGGATTAATGAGCTGAGATGAGGACACAGATCATTCACCAAATACCATCACAGGTAGAACAAGGATTCCATAGAGATAGTCATTGAATTTATTGCTAAGAAAATCAGAACAGGATAATGAGAAATGAAATAAGACCTTAAACACACCTTCTCTCCACCGCTTCTTCCTTCCCAGCTCTACCTCCTCCCCTAAGTGGTGCAGAGAAACTGGGAATGGGGGTTTTAGCCAATTCATCACAACTCCCTACCAGTGCTCAGGGAGAGGACTCCTTCCCCTCTTTCAACGTGGAGTCCCTCCCATGGGAGACAGTTCTCTGTGAGCTTCTCCAACATGAGTCCATCACACAGGCAACAGTTCTCCATGAACTCCTGCAATATGGGTTACTCTTCCATGAGGCACAGTCCTTCGAGGACAGACTGCTCCAGCTTGGTCCCCCAGAGAGTCACAAACTCTACCAGGAAACCTGCTCCAGTGTGGGCTCTTGTCTCCATGGGTGTGAAGGTCCCTGCCAGAAGCCTGCCCCAGCATAGGCTTCCCACATGTTCACAGCCTCCTCTCATGCATCCACCTGCTTTGGTGTGGGTCTCCTCCATGGGCTGCAGGTGGATCTCTGCATCCCCATGGACCTTCATGAGCTGCAGGGGCACAGCCACTTCACCATGGTCTTCACAACGGGCCGCAGGGGAATCTCAGCTCCAGCTCCTGGAGCACTTCCTGCCCCTCCTTCTTCAGACCTTGGTGGCTGCAGAGTTGTTCCTCTCACATATTCTTACTCCACTCTTCTCTGGATGCAATTACATCTGTGGAATAACTTTATTTTTTCCTTCTTAAATATGTTGTCACAGAGTTGTTATCACCATTTCTGATGGACCTAGTCTTGGCCAACACCATGTCCATCTTGGAGCCAGCTGGCTCTGCTGGACATGGGGGAAACTTCTGGAGGCACCTTACAGAAGCCACTCCTGTAGCCCCCTTGCTACCAAAACCTGGCTGTACAAATCCAAAACACCACTGCAGACCAGAATATTTTTCCATTGCTGGTAAAAAACCACTGATTTTACATTTACTTGACAGTGCTATGATTGCCTTGTACTAATCTTGTTTTCACTTGCTTCATCTGTGGTTAAAATTTTTTAGTGGTTAAATAACCACTTGTGCTAATTAAGCTTTTGTTTATAGGAATCACATAATACTAGAGTCAGACTGAATTGTCTGAAACTCTAGAATAAAAAGTGAGATGGAAGAGTGAAGACAGCACTATAGGGAAGGCAGCTGTGTAAATGAGACAAAACTGGCTTAGAGATAACAAAGGAAAGCAGAAAATTGAATGACTGTGAACTGATGAAAAGAAAGAGCATGTAAGCAGGGTGTATTAAATTGTATAAAGATAACCCTGGATGGACTCCAAGAACAAAATGGATGACAAGCTCACTGCTAATATCTAGAAAGGTTATTGCAACAAGACAGTTTCAAGTCCTCATTTCACTTGATGTGGAGACTTAGTTTCTCCTTGAAACACTTTGGAGCCTGATTTTTCTCTTGGTTAGGAAAGAAATTATGCTGTATAATTCTTTTCTCTGGGATAATGGAGAAATGTGTAAAGCGGCAGCTTCGCCAGCCAGTTATCCAGACCATCAGAGGTCTTTCTTCTTGCATTGCTTCTGCTCTCTGCACCCTTATCATCTCTAATTCCTAATCCCTATCATTTATCCCTAATCCCTATCACCTCTCTTTGTATCAAGAATTTTTGATGGTTAAGAGTTTGTAACAAACTCAGAAAGCTCCTGTGTGAAGGTGTTTAACTAGAATAGTGGGTATGAAGGCTTCATTGACATAAGATGTGATGCTCAGGAAAACATGAATAATCCTGAGGCTCATTTGAAAACTTGTAAACTCAAAACTATGGTAAATCCTAGAAAGATATTTATATCAACAGATAGTTACTTGAAATATTTATCAGCTGAAATAAGCCAAAGACACAGGTTTCCCATGTCCAGCAAAATATTACTACTGAACTTCTTTGAATATAGACCTAGGGGTCACCAGTCACTTTTAACTATATGGGAGGGGTTGACCTCTTTTTGTTATAGATGTTTAAGCCAAATGGAATGCAATTTCATGTTATATTGCCACTGCATAGATTTAGTATCTATTGAAGGGTAAACAAGTAATTCTGTCTGTTCTTTGCAGTTAAAATAGTATTGCTTTATGGTTTATATGCTCCAGATGAAATATTCCCACATTTTAAAAATGCCTCAAACTTGTTTTTCTACTGTTTTCCACCTGTCTGGGATAGGTGAGCACTACTGGAACAAAAATATATCTAACATCCAATCATTCAATATTCCTGGGATAGGATGAAATCAAATTTTTTTTCAGGGGAATGATAAATTTTTTAGAGATTTTTGCAAGATCAAAACATTGAGGGTTTTCTGAAGTAATATAGTGCCATTACCACTACTGGGGTGAAAGGTCCTATATAATTGTAAAATATGTGTAAGAAGATATCCCTCAGCTGACTGGTAAAATGACTTTCAATCAGCATTCTTTTCTAACAAGGATACATGTTAAAAGAAATTAAAATTAACTTCTGGCTAGCATAATTGTTCTGTCACTAATTTATCTGTAGCCAAAGCAGAGGTGATGCCTTAGGATTTTAGTTTTTATATTTTTCATGCATTTGTAATGCTGCAATTCCTTAGTGTGTAACTCTAAACTCCATATATAAAGTGTTAGCTACTGTTTTCCCATTTGGTTAGATAAAATAACTCCTCTCCAGATCTAAGACCCAAGGATATCTTACAGTCTCATGCCCCAAAAAATGTAAACAAAAGAGGGATGGGGGGAGGAAACTGGGGGTAAATGACTTCATTATCTGAAGCTGTAATTGGAAGATTAAACCCCAATATGCAAATGTACTAATCTTATAAAAGTATGAAATCCTGTGACCTGTTGTCCATTTTGGGTGAAACCCCTGCGGGGGGGGGCTCTGTCTGCCCTAAATATACCTGAAGGCCCTTCAATAAATATAACTGCTTTTTTACTCTCCTAATTTCATGTGGCTTCTGTTTTAGGTCCCAACGGATAAGGCATTAGAAGTGTGTCACACCTGTAAACCCTAAATGTCCTAATCAGGATATCATTAATATTAGCTTGCCTTGATCTTAAATTTAAATGTATTGAAACAGTGTAATTAATAACATATAAACACTTTGTAACACTGTGATTTTATAGCGAGACAGATACTTAATATGTGAACAGTGACCAATGTGACCACCAAAATATCAGAGATGTGTAATTTTATACAGGAGGCTTCAATATAAAAAAAAAAACTGTCGAAAACCAAGATAAGCACAAGGAACTGTAAATAGGCAGGGACATCCTAATGAATATGTAAGAAGAATGATTACCAAGAGAAAAGAAAAACAAGATAAGCAGTATTGGGAGCAGGTGAGACATCACCTCCCACTCCCCCTTTGGGGATGGAAAACAGTAACACACAAGCATTAGATATGAACAAGGTGAATTGGAGAAGAAACAAGACAAATCCACTTTGGTTTGATGTCTCTCATCAAACAATTTTTAAGTCTGATCACTGAGACCTTAATGACTAAAAATCACTACGGGTTGCAGCCATCAGTGCTAACTATATGATATCAACTTTGTAGTATTGCATATTGAAAGGTAAGTTAGAAAATATTCCTAAAAACTAAAATCCCTAAGTTTTCATGGTGCCACACAGGAAAAATGGCAATGTCAGGTCCTTGACCTCTTTCTCTCTTGTACTAGACAAGATCTTGAATCTTCCCCCTTGTTGTACTAAGGGTATAGAAATTTGGCAGAAAGTAAACCTTCTTCCATTCCAGTTGGTCCTTAGAGATCAGATTGGCTGGGTGCAACTGGGCTTAATTTCTGGTTATAACCAATTCAGCACTATAAGTCTGGTGGGGTTCAATAAGAATTTTCATGAGCGCAGATTTACAAATAATTTGATGTAGCAATTCAGTTCCATAGTTCTGGTTGAGTTCAATATGAACTTGCATGATCCGGATTAATGAATAGTATGGTTTGTTGGAGAAATAGGAAAGCAGGTTCAGAATTGACAGTAATAAGTGACCTAACAGTAGTAATATGTGTTGCAACAGCAAATACTGTATCAGAGATCTATTAGCGCTATAGATAGATAGATAGGCAGGCAGGCAGGCAGGCAGACAGGCAGGCAGATAGATAGATAGATACATAGATACACAGATAGAGATAGAGAGAGAGAGAGAGATAGAGACAGAGACAGAGATGGAGATGATACGTAGAGATGGAGATGATATAGATACAGATAAATGTTCCTGGGTCCAATGCAGTTGGAAGCACAAAGATCACCTGAAGGCTGGGGCTTTGGGGGTATCTCTATAGGGCAATTTCTCATCCTCTTCTGATATATCTTTCATTTCCATCCATCCACATCTTATGTGTACCTGACAAATCATTACCTGGATTATCACTGCTTGCATGCATGATAATAATACACAAAGCACAATAATTAACAACATCCCTCTCCTGGTATGCAAAAAACTGCAAGACTGACATTAGAAAAATTTGAAAGCGCGGAGAAATATGGGAGAGGTTTTCTTATTAGAGGTGAAAACACGCAGGGAGTAAATAAGACATTCACTGAAAGCATGTCTCATATACTGAGTCTCACACACTATTTGTAAAATTTGCTTACATAATCCCTTCTTCCTATTCTCTTCCACAATTCTGGCATCATCATTCCAAGACTGGTTTGTTCCACAGATGACAAAATAGAAGGTCCCTGATTTGTGATCAAGCATATAAAAGCACTAAAGGCCAGAATGCTCTCAAGGTCGCGACAGTGCTTTTATGCATGCGAGATCCCTGCCGGGGTGAGTTGTATGACTGTCCCAAAGGACAGAGTCCTAGCTACCACAGATAACCTGTTTCTGCTGGCTCCTCTAGGACGAGAATTTCCCCAGGCATAGTGTAGTAGGGCAGACGAGAATAAAAGGCTAGACAAAGGGCCTTTCTCTGGGATAACAGCCGTTTATTGTGAATCCAATGTTGCTTTGTGAGGGTCCAGAGTTATCCAGATGGCTGAGTAACCCAGAGAAAACAGCCCGGAAGAAGCCCTGCAGGGCTCTTTAAAGGGAGACGAGATCAAGAAACACCCAATGGGGAATGGCATAGTTCAAAGTGACCAGTGGAGAAGAGCTTTCCAGGACATAGCCATATATGGCATCTGAGATACAGGCACAGGTAACACAAAGGCAATATGGGATTTTACCACAGCTCAGGCAGAGAGTTCAGATATTGGAAGAAGAAGGCTGAGGGCTTAGCCTGGGCTTTCTTCCCACCAAAACCTGAAGCTCAAAAGCAACAGCTTCTGCCAAGCGCGCTGCTACAAGCATATGGTCCCAGGAGAAGCAGAGGCACTGCGAAGTATTCTTCCTTAACAAAGCATTGAAAGATGAGTCATGCTAAACTAGAGTACTACAATGTTGGGAGTCAAGCTGGAGCATGTCCTAAGAGTGGACCAATAAATTGTCCACATAGGAGACATGTAAAAAAGTCTAACCTGTGACAGGGGATGGATGTCTCACAATCTGGTACATATATAAATTTACATAAGATACATGTATGACAAGACAGAAACTCATATAAATTGCAGTAAGCAAAAAACATTGCTCATAAATATAATGTACCTTTCTTTGAGAGGGGAAGGAAGTAATTTCAGCTGTTTTAAAATATGTTCTATGTCTTAACTCATGATTTAAACCTTTAACATTGAAAGATGTTAGTTACTGAATCAAGTCAGTAAGGACTCACATTTAAGCCTTCAACAATATTGCAGTTGATAAAGCACAGTAACAAGATTACAGGTCTAAGTGATGATCAAGACATAATGATTTTTTTTCCAGTCACAGTTGCAGGAAAGCTGTATCCCACATAAATTATTGAAAATTAAAATTAAAAATACATTATTTCAGGAAAAAATATTTCAGGAAACAGTAGACTGGGAGGTAGAAGGCAAAAAAGTGAGACAATCAACAAAATATTAAGCAACATAGGAAAAAAGGCTTTAAAATTCCAGGAGACAATACATGTTGGTGCTTGATCCTCAGCCTGTGCTGCCTTTTTTGTTTATTCAGTAATGTGTTTACTCCTTTCAAAACTATTAAAATTTCTGAAAAATAAGGAAGGATATAAATAAAAAACATAGGTTAAGATGAAGAAAGGACACCAAAGTCAGTCTAACTATATAGTGCTTCATTATTCGTTATTCACCTCCACTATGGGAAGAAAAGCCAGCAATGATAAAGCCTAGTTTACTCTTCATAAGTTTTGATATGCCAGCATATTTATCACTGATATTCAGAGATGATGTGAGATGTTTTCTTGCTCAAAGGTTTAGTGTCTCAAGAAAATATCAGCATGATTACAATGTACAGATATATCTCCTACTAATTCTGATGTTTTATAGCACATTAATTCACTGAAGTCCGACTGACTAATTAAAACTTTATTCTATGTAAAACTTGAACAATGAAATTGCTGCTTAGCCTTTTATGTTATTATCTGACAGTCAGCAGACAACTTCAGAGACTAGCTTGAACTGTCAAAATAATTTATATATATTAAATGTCAATGCAACTTGGGAAGAAGATAAAATTCACTTTCAATATGACATTTATATGCCAGAGCTTGATTTAGATATGCAGAGGTAGCAAGACATGTTAGTTAAAAGTAGTTATGCAGCATATTTCTAAACATGATGTTCCATTTATGTTTAAAATGATGTGGACTGAATCAATTAGGAGAAACAAGTGAGTTCCAAGAAGTACTTTTAAAAAGCTGTGGAGTTGCTTAGTAACCTGATGCTATATTTCATTTCCCAACAGAACTATAAAGATGTCAGACTGGTAATGGGGAGCTCCCCAAGATAAATGGGGCCTCATATGTTTTGCCAAAAACATGATTCTATTAAACATGTTATACCTAACTTTGGGAAGTCATGCATATGCATATGGTAATACATGCAACAGGACAGTCATCAAAGAAATGAGTTTTTATTGCATTTTGTCATAAAAATCCGACACTTTTCCTCCTTAAATGCATCATCTTGTCAGACAGGAGAAGGAACTGGATCCAGAATGCCTAAGGGGAACATTTTAATCTGGCTCTTTCTTGTGCTATATTTACCTGACATCAGCTTTGTTCTTTACTGACAGTAATCTAGAATAATCTACTGTATGCATCCTAGACTTGGAAATTTAACTTTTTCTGCCTGAAACTTCTTTGAGACGTCACCATATAGTCTCCTATCATAGAAGTTTACTTTCAGAGTATACCAAAATAGATGTCTTAAATTTCAGTGAAAATTCAAACTATTTTAAGACCATTTAATTAAAAATACAAACATACTGAAGGAAAGATATCAAACTTGTTTTCTCAATAACTGAAATATGAGTTCCAAAGCCTGCTTTCTTCTTAGGAACATAATTTCTGGAATTGAAAGGATTAAGTCTGATAATTAAGGAAAAATCTAATCTAAATGTCAGCCACAGGAATTCTACCAGAGTGTGAGGCTAGTGCCATTAAGTTATAACAAAATATTTTATAAATAGGGGACAACAAAAAGATATCTAATATAATAGGGTCAGATCATCAGTTGAGGTGAAATGGACTGACCAAATCAGTGCAGCTATGTTGATAATATTTACTCCAGAGTTCAGGCCTAAAATACAATAATGACACATAAAGAAAAATTACTAAAATGAACAGAAGGTTCTTTGCCTTTTTAAAAAAGTGCTTTCTTGAATTCAGTCCAAGTAACTTTCACACTGTCTTCTGTTCTCCAGCAACTTAAGTGCTCCTGAAAAATCTCCTTTAAGGCCACAGTTTGTTGTTCCCTTCTCTAAATGGCAGAACTAGGACAAGATAGCTCACAATGCTGAAAATTATAAGAGCCCTAAAATATATAGCAAAAGATTGAAATAAAAATAATTTTTTAAAAAGTGTTTGCAGGTAGAAATATCAGATAAAATGGCCGCAGCCAGATCAAGGTGCAAGGAATTTGTGCACTGTTTAAAATTGCATTTAAATTCAAATTGAATTAAACAAATGTGAGAGGGCAGAACATCAAAATTTAATATGGGATGCAGTAAAAAAAGACTACTTTATATAGTCTTTACTCATAACTTTACTCATATCATCTAGGATTTTTAGCATAACTGTTAAAACCATAATCTTTATATTCCATAATTTTTAAGCAGAATAAATAAATTAATAATTATTTTCTTACTTCTATTGAACATGATATTCATAAAACATTTTTTTAATTTTCCAGTGCTAGGAAATGTACAGTTCCAAGGGCATGATTTCTCAGCACTCAGCATGATTTCTCAGGTATTGTGATAATTCATAGGTGTGTCAAGAAATTATTCTTTTGCTTTGCTTTTCTTTGCCTTGCTATTCCTTGGTTAACTAGTGGCTTCTCTATTTTCAGCGAAGATTCTAGAAATTGTAAAAGGACTCAATGAAATTCAAACAGAAAACATTGAAACTGTTCACATTTATACTTTTTTCCTGAACTAATCCCTTAATTTTTTTTCTGCATCCTTAGCTCCATGGATTAAAACTAGATTAAAATTTACAGAGTATTTGAATAGGTAATGTTACAAAATATTTTTCTTACCAGTTTATTCATAGCTTGGTATACAAGCAGCAAATCATAAACTTCAAAATATATTATGTTGGTTTCTAGTAAGTTTAGTAGCTGATAGCTGTAGGTTAGCAAGTGTTGTGATCCAGTTTTAAACACAGAGGACCAAGGAGATCTCTCTGCGCATAAACTGGAGATACTTAGGTTTGAAAATATTTCCAAAACATGAGATTAAGAGCAAATGAGATCAAATGTTGGTGCCAAAAAGAATTGATGTATTTTATTTCACAATAGAGAGAGAAAGAGAGAGAGAAAGAGAAAAGAGGTGTGTGGGGTGAAGAGGGGGCAAGAAGAGTGACAGAGGTTAGGTGGAGGTATATCACCCCTCCGTGGGTCCCAGCAACATCTCATGGACCCCCTACATCTGCTCTTCTTGATGGTGAAGGGTCCCCATCGCTGCCGCCAAAGAGCATAAGATCTCTTGGACTAATGTACACTTTGGGCCAGGTGTCAACACCCAGGTACCACCCCTGAGGGGGCCAGCTTGAAACTGTCCCTTCCAAGACTGGGTCTGCTGCATCACTGTGCAGTGCTCTGGTGCAGGATCTGGGGGCCTCTTTGGGGGGGCCTTTGATGGGCTGTGACACCCCCTCAGCTGCCCCTCCATGTGCATGTCCTGGAGCTGGGGTTGCTCTGCACAGCAGAGGGTGGGCATTTCTCTGACTAGAGGCTTTTTTCACTACACACCCCAAACCCTTCTCCTCTGAGCAAACCTGGCAGCAGATAAACCTGGGGCTAAGGCCTCCACCCTGAAGCTGCTGGGCTTGATCCTCCTGTAAAAGCTTTCTGCTCCCTCAACCCAGACCTTAGAAGGGTGTCATTGGTATCTTATCTCAAATCAACTTGCAGTCCAGGGCCTCAGCCCAGGGGGCCCATGCAGGCTGGTAGTGATCTTTTTCTTGTGGTATAGTTCTGTTATACCATTTTGCTATAGTAGACAAAAGGTCCTTCATAAAGAATGTTTAACCCATAAACCATAAAACCTCAGTCTCTCACAGAAAGACAGACAGTTTTAGAATCATTGGCAAATTCCTTTTCACAGTGTAAAAGAATTTTCTCACTTTTTTTTTTTTTAATACTTTGACAAGGTTTTCAATGTCTTCGTTTGGTAAATTTTCTGACATAAAATGTTTATGCATTATTCCTTAGGTATAGTAGTTTTTCAACAAACCAAACAACACTTTAAAAAAACTTGTGATGATTTACTGCAATATAGTTCTGCTTCATAACAAATTTATTCTCTAATATCTATTTTAAGAAAAGCATGATGGAAATTTCAGAATTTAAAATTAAAATACCCAATAACTACCTATGTCATTGACTGTAATTTGTCAGATCTTTTTCCATATGTGGACATATGGATTCAGAAAGAGATCTATGTAACTCATAGAACAAATTAAGTTTCTTTCTATAAATAGGACTATGGGTCTATTTGCTAGTTGTATATCTTGCTTCTCATGCTGATTAGTCTGCAGGTGAAGTCCTTCCCTCCATCTGAGTCTAGTGTCCATTTTGAATAGGTGGTCACAATTGCCCATTGTAGTCATTAATTTCCACGTACTGCTCAGTTCTGCTGACTTCACTCCTGGCGACTGTCATCAAGACAGCCCATTCATCTTGGCATTCTCTTCCCTTCTCCTTAAAAAAATAGTTAGCCAAACACAAAACATTCACAATGCAAATAGTTTAATCATAACTGTCCAGCTACAGCTGCTGATTAACACCCCCAAAAAATTGCAAAGTTTGATTCAAATCTTGAAGGGCTTAAATCTCGAGGGTGTCTATTTCAAGACTGGTTACATAATGAAAGAGAATCATAAAAAGATATAAAGACATGGAAGTGTCCATCCTTGAGGTATTCAGACTTTGGCTGAGGAAGGTGTTGACCACTCTTGTTTAATTCTCCCTGAGCATGGGTTTCAACTAAATGGCCTTCAGAAGTCCTTTCCAACCCAAACTGTTCTGCGATTCTATTTTCAGGTATCACTGCTGAGTTTTTAGCTGAATACCATTAAAAACCTTAAACACAAGAATTGTTCTTAAATTATTTGCTTCACTTTCAGAGTCTACCATGTATTTTTAATTAAATAGTATTCCTTCTGTAAGCATAAAGAGTTAGATTTTGACAGCTCAGTGTTCCTACTTATGCATATTTTTCAATGGGGTGCAAGCTAAATTATGCATTATTGCAAATTCTTTGCACAGCTAACTCAGTGTAAAAAGTCATTTTGTCTTCTAAAGCTGATGGCAGATTTGTATTTGTGAAATATTTGAATTAAGTGAAGGAAATGGTGCCTAAAGTGTGGCGACTGTTTAATCAGTGAGTAATTTACTCTTAATGTGTGAAGTATTTTTTATGGGCTCATTTATGATAACAGACATTCATGGCTCAATCAATGTAAGCAACAGATTTATGATATATTTAGTCACAACATAATCCAGTGTAAGTACTCTTATTTATTACTATTCACACTTTAATTCTCTTTTTTTTTCTTCATACCATTTACAGCATATAACTAAATTAAATATAAGGTACTAAGCTAAATATAAAGTACTTATCAGAATTTTTCAAACATTTATTCACATCTGTCTTATCATTTTTTTACATTCAGATGTTGGACTTCAAAATACGATACTATTATTTAATTTGCATAATTGCATGGCTAGAAGGATGTTAATTTTTTTCCCCATATCAAAGAAACAATAAGACAAACCAATAACATGGCAATTGTTCATTCCTCTGAAATGCCTTTCTTTTTGTCAAAATATTGGGGTCTATTTTTCAGTTTATATATTTCTGCTTTTCCCTCAAAAGCTGGTAATTTGCCTTCTGTTTCTTCAAATTCCATGCCAAAGAATTAGCACTGGAAATTATGATCCTTCAACTACTAACAGAGTCGAACTCTAGATGCTTGGATACATCATAAAAAATATTCCAATTTTACATATTCCAGAAATTCTCCACAATTAAGATGTGTAGTCCACAGGAGTGTTTTATAGATGCAGAAGATAAGCTGAGAGAGAAGCAATTGTCACCTAAAGGGATATATATCCTACAGTTAATTGTCTTTAATTGTTATTATGCTACTTTTAACTGGATTCTTACCATTTTGATAAAAGGATTATGCTATTTTCTTACTTGAATTTTCTGATTTAGCAAGGAAAAGGTTGCTATAAGAAGGAATGCCAATTGTTTCATAAGACATTTTGTATGATGTCCAAGAGATCTATATCATAACATATAAAGGCTAAAGACTTTTGCTTCACTATCAGAGAATGATTAGTTAATGAAATATCGTCTGGATATAAAAGTAGTACTTGTGATTCTAGACTGCCCAGTTACTCATAGCATCTGAAGGATCTGTAAAAGAATGGACATCCTGACGTTCCTCTCAAGAACTGAAGAGTTCAGCTACAAAGATTAAGAAAATATCTCTGGTGGAATATCAGATGTTGCATGGCTATATGCATGTGCAGAATTAAAAATCTTAGCATTATGATGAAATTCTGCATTTAGGTAATTAACAAAAGAGTAAATATACAAAACTTCCTAACCATTTTGATCTGAAATGTAGGGAAAATAGTTCCAAATTTCATTTGTGATGTTTTCTGCACTGTACTTAAACGAACATTTAAGTTCAAGGGAATTAAGGGGTGTTTTTATACAACTGCATAGGAACTTTCATTTATGAGACTGTATAGGAATTTTCAAATCTACGTGATTGGCCAGAAATATGAATCGTGATAGATCAGAAACCATATTCTGTTCCCACCAGAACTGCAAACAAGCAGTGTTTTCATTCTTAGTGTTTTCATTCTTAGTGTTTTCATTCTTAATTAAGTTTTGTTGGTTTTTTTGCTTTTGAATTTGACAAATTTAAATGTAGTCAACAGCCTAGCAGAGGACAGGGTCCAACATTTTGCTTTATTTAAGCTAGATAGAAATGTCTCATAATAAACTACCTGTAATATATGGAAGCATCTTCCTGTTTCTTTTGCCCTAGTTCATATCACTATGGTTAATTTCAACAAGGCCTCTTAAGAAAAAAAAAAAAGACTCATCTATTTTCCTTAGAGTCCATAAGCTAGGATGGCATTAGATTAAGCATAACTTGTGTTGTACCCAACTTCGAAACCATCTGGCAATCATGTCAGTTTACTTGTGCATGTACCAGTTTGTTAATATTTTAAACCACACAAATAAGATTAGTTTACTACTGACTGTTCTATAATACTGTGAATATGTCACCCTGGTTATGTAACTAAATTCAGATTCTGAAGGTCAGTATGACCAAAACTTTGCTACTGATTTTAAAATACTTTATTCTTTCTTTCTTTAAGTCTCTACTCAAATCTGCTGTTATTAAAACATGTATGAGTTTCAGTGGGTTTGAGTAAAAAACTGAGGGACTTCTAGGTTACATTAATTTTTATTCTGGAAATGTCTTGAAGAGAATTATCAAACCATGACTATGATCTTGAATAAGAACATTAGTTTTGTATGCAGTAAGACAGTTGAGAAGTTAGTTGCTGCAAGCCAGAAAGACATATGAAAGTGCCTGTCTCAACTGGAATATTTTATTATACAGATTAGAAGCAAAAAATTCAAGAACCAAGGAAAACTGAATTGATTTCAGCTTTTGAATAGTTAAGGATATCATATGAAACTGTATCCTCCTACATTAGTGCCAGCAGGTATCATCTGACCAGTACTTCTTAATTCCTCAGGAGTTATCGTTAATCGTTTGATATATAGACTTAAACTCCTTTTTTACTATTCAAACCCATTGGGGGGGGTGGAGTCTAAAATAGTTATGGAGTTATTCTAATGAGATACCATAATATTCTAGAACACATTAATTCAAGGACTGTTATTCTTTGTATTAAATAGATGTCATGATGAATATAGTACATATTTTTTGGTATCACCTAAATATTCTTTACATCCAAATGATCACTTTTGTTAGTGAATATATTTAGAAAATCTGAGATAAAAAAGTTCAATGAATGATCACAACAACTTTATATTTGGGTTCCTAAATAAAGTACTTACATAACAACAATTCTTAGCTTGCCTACACCAATGATGAATTATTATGTCATGTGAGCCACTTTCAAAGTAATCTAAATAAAACCTGTGTTTAAAAATGTCTCTTCTGTTTACAGGTCATCCAAGGTCTTGGTTTCAAACAAACCCCATCTAGCTAGCAAATGTATCAAACCTATCATCAGTAACTACTATCATAAAAAAAGCCTTTTGGATCCTGCTCGGTGAGACAGTTTTTAGTCACTTTTTAAGGCACAAATACCTTTTCTCCATGTTTTAATACACTCATGTGCATAGTTTTTTTCTATTTGCCATTGCTAATATTTTATGCCGGATTATGCACAGTGTATTTAAAATACTAGTTTTATTTTACAAGGCTACGTTATTTGACAGAAACAAATGTTACAAAAATAGTATTAATTTAGGCTTCGAGACAAACTTGAAGAAAAACTGAAGTCTGATTTTCTTGCTAAGTCTTACTGAAAAAGCTGCATTATATTTTGTTGCAAATACATGTGATAGCAAGTAAATTTGAAGTTTTCTACAAAGTGATGAGAAAGAAAAATAAAATTAAACTATAACCTTTTTTTTTTAGAAGTCTAGCAAAGCTATATGATCTTTGTCAGCCTAATCTCCATATTCTGTTTATCTTTGTTTTCTGGAAACCTTGTGTCCAGGTGAATTGAAATAGCTGAAAATCTTTTAATTTATTTCAATTTGTTTGGTCAGACACACAGGTTTCCATTGAGGAGAGATCAAAAATACGGGAATTTCTTGTTTGTACAGTTAAAATAAAACTCTATTTGCCAACATTTTTTTTAATCACCTGCATAATATAAACTGTTTATTCTGCAATTATCACATAGAGAGAGGATATTCTTTGAAAAATAATAATAACATATGATTTGTATTGAGGAGCTTAGAGTCTGGAAGTCCAGTCCAAAACCTACCCTACAAGATAACAAAATTCCTGGTAGAAGTTTACAGTTTCTGGATGAGAACTAGAAGGAAAAATGTTTTACATATTTTTGAGACTAACAGTCAACAAAAAAAGATTGTTTTTCTGAAAAATTAAACTATCCAGTATTGTCTCTCTCCCAAAATTAAAAAAAATCCTACTTTAAATAAAATTAAGAATGTCATTACAATTTTGAATAATGACAATACTTGTATTTTGAAATAGATTTTCAGGGTTAAAGCAAATATTATGTTAGACATAATCTTTGATCTTATTTGGCAATTTATTCTCATTTTGCAACTAAAACATCCCATTTAAGGAAAAGATCATAGGCTGCAAAATTTGAAGAGCAAATTCTGCAGAGCTTTAAATACTGTAATATTAATGATGTGCATTATTCATCAAATGTTGATTGTATTTCTGAATTTTGTTAAGAACTCACTTTAAAAATTGATAGATTTTTACATTAAAAATAGCTGTGTATACCTTCATATTATTATCTTCCAGATACTTCATATTAAGACAAATACACATGCTGAGAATGTAACTCAGTTTTGTTATAACCCCTAGGTATGTTTTTTTGTTGATAGAATATCCACTTAAAAATACTTTCAAAATTATATTCAGAAATGTGGTAATTTAGTATTTCAGCTTTCAGAATTAGTATTTGCTAATCACTCTGTAAAAGCTGCTATATTGTTTCATTTTCTTGTATATTAATATTCCACAATATCAAACAACTACTATGTAAGTATTTGGCTAACACCATGATTGCATGAGAGAATATGACAAAGTCAAGCTATGGTACAAAACATACAGAGAACAGTGACTTTCTAAGTGATTGCTTATGAACTTTTCTCATATTTTAATTTTTTTTTCATACATCTTCGGAAAAAATGTAATCTAATGATATTAAGGTAAAATATACCCATCTATACAAACTTGTGATGAGAAACCTTAAAGGAAAAAAGGCACATGAGGAAGAAAGCTGAAAAGGCTAAATTTGGCTGAGATACTAAGAGAAATATTTGTCAGTGGAATTAGTCAAAAACTCAATTACCTAAATGGCTTGGGAAAGAGTTGCAGTGATTCATTACAAAGATTCTCTGGCTTATAACATTAAATAAATAGAAGGTACTTCAGAGTGACTTAGCTTATAAAATCTGTGAGAGTTCTTCCAAAAAGCTTTCTTTTTTTTCTAATTTTATGTATTTGGTGGAGATTTAAAAGTAACTTTCTGAATCTAAATTTTCTGCCTAGCAAGTAGCCTAAGCAAATACAGGTCTAGTGCCTCTTAAAAACCCTACATTATAGAATGCAAAGCAAGCTACTGTGACATCTATGAAAATTTTAAAACTATGAGCATGAAACTAGACAGAATTTGTGTATATTAGATTTACTTTTAACCTTTAGTTTCAGAATACTGGTTAGTTGGTCCAGGGTTTCCTCTCTTTTCTTCTTTCTTTTCTGAATATCTGTTCCAGCAACTTTCCCCCTTCCGTTCCACTCCTTGTTTGTGGGTTGTGTTGATTTATAGTCTTTTTTAAATTTAAAAAAAAAAATCATTATTTAATTGTTTAATATTAATGGATATTTAAATGGGGTTTTTTTGTAACTAATAACAATGTTGCTTTTCAAATTTTTAATTTTAGCATAGAAAAAACCTCATAAAATTATTTTTATTAGCAAAGGCCTTCATTAAAATAGATGGGAAATCAATTTCTATTCATGAAAGAATAAATGTTATTGCCTTTCCTTTTAAAATGCAGAAAGAAAAGAAAAATATATATACATGTACATGCCTATATAAAAGTATATATGTTTGTGTGTGTGCATCTAGATGTGCATCTTGATATTATTAAAGTTGTAGGCAACAGTTATAAAAATCAGAATCACCTGACCTAGATTTAGCTTTTACTGTTGATGGGGCTTTCCTACAGGATTTCTTATTTTTCTGCAAATTGTAGTGAGTTTTCTGCATCATATTACCATCTTATTACATAATGGAGCAAAGAAAAACAATTTCCTAAAGCTAAAACTAAAATTAAAAAAATCAAGTATTAAAAGAAACAGTTTACTGGAATTTGAAACTATTAATCCCCCGATTATATTAAATACAGAGGTTTTCCAATTTTTCTATATATCATCTGTGCTTATGTCTAGGCAAGAAATGGTGAGAACCATAATATTGCAATCTTCATCGTGAAGTTAGGGAATTTACAAGTACCTCCTATCAGTACCCAGAATCTCTTCTTTGCTGAGGTAAACAACATGTGTTGTTGCCAGATGAAGAACTATTTGCTAAGCTGGTGGAAAGATACAATGCTTATTCTGAATTACCACTAGCCTGTGGAAGGAACCTCACAATGCTAATTCTGAAAAAACCATGTTAAATATCAACCAAGAAGAGGATGCAAAATAATGTACTGGTGTAGTAATGCCTACTCATGTCCATGTTTGGGAAGCAACACCAAGTTCATCAAGAGATCAGGGATAATTTTGGGGTCGATGACCAAGGACCACCGGAGGGATTTCTGGGAGAGGAGTTGCATGAGTCAAGAGGAGGGAAAATATGTTAATGATTTGGGTGAAATGATTATCATATGTATGTGTTTTCCAGGGAAACCAATGAATATATATTTAAAGTATATTATATAAGCATGACCTTTTTACTGCAGTGCCTCTGGGCACCCCGGCCTGCGTGCGGGGGGCAGCCCATGTGCTGTGGGGGACCCACGGCTGCTTGGGGGCTGGCACGGCATGGGGGCTGGTCCTGGAGCTGGCGGACCAGCAGGGGAGGCTCCTGCCCCCCTCTGCTGAAGCAGCTGCCGACGCCACGCCCCAGGCAGCAGCCTAAAGCCATGGGGCTACTCCCTGCTTAGTGCAGAGGCAGTCCCTGCCCAAGAAGGCAGTCTCCCATTGGTTATTCTGCTGTGTGCAGACAGCCGCGTGACTGGCCAATACCCCTGTCAGTCATTCCAATCCTCCGTAGCCATTGGCTCTCTCCTGACTCCCTTCCCCTCACTTCCTTGGTATAACAGCTGGCCCCGGCCGGCTTTCCTTGTCTTTTTCCATTCTCCCCAATGCTGTCCAGTTAATAAAATCCACTGGACATACCCGGAAAGGACCCCTCCAATCTTTTTTTCTACTGTATTAACTGCGCCGTGGACCTGAGCAAACACCACACAGAAGCTCCGAGGCAGTCGCGACTGCGATGGAGACTGGGAAAGGCTAAAATCGCTTCTCTCAGGTCACGTGACCACTGCCGAAGGCTTCCAAGAACACCCACGAAATTAGCTGCAGCACCTTTTCTATAACTGGTATGCATGATTGGCTTGGAAATATTCCATGTGCATCCAGCATCCAAATAAGAATGCCTGATTTTAATGCTACACTGGTATTAAGGAGTTTTATTTTACCTATTTTGGTAACATGACCAACAGTCAAACATCTATGATGTAAGAAGTTATCTGGAAGACATTTCACACTACTGTTGCTTTTGTTAATATTTAATATTAAAACACTATTTCTTATCTTTACTGTTAATTTTGCTGTAGAAGTACAATAAACAAAGGGTATAGGTGAGTTCAGTCAATAATGTCATTCCAATTTCTGAAATATAAAGTGTTACAAAATGTGTTTTAAAATCTTGCACAAAAACATATGATACAAGCAATTTTTTTTCTCTTTTGACATCAGGAAGACCCACCTGTGAAGTTCTTTTTAGTCTTCTGGTTCTGGGCAGGACAGAGTTAATTTTTGTAGTAGAAGGGGACATGGCTAGGGCCCATACCATGGTCACATCATTGCTAGGGGCAGGGGGAAGAGAGTCTCTGCCCACTTATCAGAGCATGGCAGAGGGAGTGGTTGGGTATTGTCTATCTGTGTGAATCATTTGCTCCTTGTACCAGCAGTCATTAGTATTGTTGCTGTTACTGTTTGTTTTCTTATCTCATTGCTCTTTCTACTAAATTGTTCTTATCTCAGCCTGTGATCTCCGCCTTTTGTGTCTCCAATTCTCCTCTCCAGGGAGAGGGATAGAGGGAGGGAAGGGAGTGAGCTAGCAGCACGTGGATTCAGTGGGAGCACCGAATTGGAGAACACCATTCCTAAACCACAACATAGACTTCTGGTTATTTCAGTTGGAGGGGTAAACCTAGTATATTGAGAGGAGACTTTTTAATTTACCTGGAAAAAAATAAGAAAAAAAAAGTGATAGGTTTTTTTTTCCCTCAACCTAATGGCAATCCACTGAGAAGAAAATCGATAGGTATTGTAAAATTCAGGATTCTTAATTACCTTTGTTTGGTGGTATTGTGGTGTTTTTTGAGGAGGGGCATACATTACAGAATAAAAAAAATGTTTTTACTTAGGTCTGCATCTGAAATTTTATGAACAGAGTGACAAATGAGAACTTTTTGTGGTTTACCTATTAGGACTTTATTTATAACTTGTATTGAAGCCCTGATATATATATATATATTAAATCTGGAGCATGTTGACCAGAATGGGAAGTTGACACTCTAAAAATATTAAATAATTAAATCCAGAACTAATTGCTGCCAATTGCAGGGACATTATTTAAGAGAAAAATTAAAATAGAAAAGATGAACTGTATATGTTCTTAGGGGGTTGTGTTAGCTGGGTCATATAAAGGAAAATATAATGAGTATTCATTGTCGACATTCTAAGTCATTATGGAAATTATTACAAATGAAGATATTTATTCAACCCATGCCAGGCCGAGGGAAGAGATTTCCAGAAGGTAGGCCAGATGGTTAAGTATGGTTCACTGCAGATCTATGCTGACCCATCCCCAGTGCTCCAAAAGTCCCCATCATGTCTCTGAGACACTGAAATCAATAGCAATGTCAGCTGAAGCTCGCTGTGCAGAAGTTTGGATTGTCAGAGAGAACACAAATCTTCAGCACCTAGTTCTCAGGATTCTTTACACACTTTGGGGAATTTTCATAGCTCTCTGGGTAAATGAGTGAACTGAGTACAATCAAAAACTGGCCATATCATAACAGTTTGAGTTTGTTTTTTCTTTAAATAGTGCACTTCTGCATCTTTTAGTGTAAAGTAGTCTATAACTAGCAGATTTTCTCAACACCTAGAATCACTTGTTTTGAGTCTCATTTTGAAGAGGCAACTTTTATTTAGATAGCCTTCAGCTGTGTTATTAGATTAACATCTTGTCTTTTAAAAAACATTTATAAACTTTCAAGAATAATTTCAGTTAAAAACTAGGCAATATCAAGTTTCCCAGACATAAAGGAACATGGTAAAATGCGAGTCCTGTAGTAGTGTAATAGCAGGCTAAACCAATAACCACCATAACTTGCATCTCTTTCTTGAAAGCTTTTCTTTATTAGAGTTACTTCCCCCAGTAGAAAACTGTCCTCTTATAAAGCACTAATGCTGGAATGCTCTCGAGGTCGCGACAGCGCTTTCATGCATGCGGGATCCCTGACGGGGTGAGTTGTAAAACTCTCCCAAAGGACAGAGTCCTAGCTACCGCAGATAACCTGTTTCTTCTGGCTTCTCTGTGACGAGAATTTCCCCAGGCGTGGTGTACTAGCGCTGGCGAGAATAAAAGGCTTAGGCAGAGGACTCTTTCCCGCGGTAGGAGCATGTTTATTGTGAGTCCAGTGTTGCGTTTCTGAGGGTCCAAAGATCTCCAGGTGGCTGAGTAACCCAGAAGAAAGAGCAAGGAGGAAGCCCTGCAGGGCTCTTTTAAAGGGAGATGGGACCAGGAAACACCCAATGGGGAATGGCACAGTTCAAAGTGACGAGTGGGGAAGAGCTTTCCAGGACATAGCCATATCTGAGATACGGGCACAGGTAACACAAGGGCAAGATGGGATTTTACCACAGCTCAGGCAGAGAGTTCAGATATTGGAAGAAGAGGGCCGAGGGCCTTGCCTTGTCTTTCTTCCAACCAAAACCTGAAGCTCAAAAGCAGCAGCTTCTGCCAAGCGCGCTGCTACACTCTGATGAGGAACTTATTGTCAGAATGTCTTTCTGATAGTACACTTAAATATTACCTTGAAGAGTAAGACATCTGTGACCCTACTCTGAACACTTTATAATTGAGCTGTTTTGTGAGGGATTTTGACATCTTTTTCATTGATCCTATATTATCAAAATCCTCTTTACTTTTTAAAAATGTTGTTTACAAGATGTTGACCTCTATTCTCAAACGTATTAAGCAGAAAAAGACAGGCAAGAGGAAAGTGAACTAGTCACTTTACTTATGCAGCCAGTTCCCAATAGAAAGGTTTATTTAGAGGGAGAATGACTAGGATTACTCAATTTCCTGCTTCATTGAGGACCATGCCATCTTAGTTCCCTTGGCTCTGTGTATAAGGAGCTTAATGAAGGGGGAAATTAATTCTCAGTGGCAACCACCTGTAGCTGCTAATTTATTCACTCATGCTGTCAGTGCTCCCTGGCCCCATCTAACTGTGAGAATGTTTGTCACTCATCTAAATCCCATTTTCTGAGCACCCTATGAAGCTTCTTGGGTTTCTATTATATGAATGGTATCTAGTATAAATAGGCTAGCAATACTTATGCAATCTTTTGCTTGAGGAGTAGGTCATAGCTATTTCAATGTAGTCCCTCTGGTCAAGTCTAGGCATTTTGCTGCCTGTCCACTCTCACGACTACTGGACTTCCAGATACTGCTGGTACCTGGTTATCAGAACTTCAGCAGCTAAATATAATACTGCAGTCCAAAGAGATGTTCTGAATTATAACATACTTAAACTTAAGAATTTGGCTGTCTTATTTTAGACTCTTGTGGTTGTATTCTGTATGGTGCTGGGGGTTGTCCAGTCTGATATCTTGCTCATTGGTAGGCCCAATCACAACTGATAAAGAAGACATTCCATCAATAAAACTCAGAATTCCTGATTTTGAAGACTACATAACTTAATGCATGCTGACATGCACACACTCACTAAGAAATTTAATCTTACCAATTTTTTCAGGGTATTAATTTTTTTTTAATTTTCTTTTTACTGATTGGGATAACATAGTTAGTTTTTGTTGGGTTTGTATGGCAAGATTTTGGTATCAGTGTGTGGAAGATGGCTACAGGGGTGTGTTTTGCATGAAAATGCCAGAATCTTTTCTTGTGTCCAACAGAGCCAATGCCAGACAGCTACAGGACAGACCTACCTCTGGCCAAGGCCAAGCCCATCAGTGATGGTGGCAGTGCCTCTGGTATAGCATATTTCAGAAAGGGGAAAAAATTCACTATTTCACCTGGAAAGCAGAGTGAGAATATGTGAGAGGAACAGACCTGCAGACACCAAGATCAGTGAAGAAGGAGGAGGAGAAGTTACGCTGGCTCCGGGGGCCTGCTCAAGGCCGCTCAGCGTTATTCTGGGAGTGACCCTGGTTTGCCGGGGGCTGCGGCTTGCAGTTTCCCCAGACATAGGGCGTCATCCGGCAGCTCGTTAGTGCTGGCTCCTTTGTGATAGAGAGAGCTCCAGGCTGATGGTGCAGGCGCAGGCAGGGACAAAGACCCGAGGGAAGGGCCTTGGAGTGATTTCCAGCTCTTTTATTTCCCGGGAGAAGCAGCAGGGAAGGTAGGAGAGGGTCTGGGGTCAGGGAGAGCTGAAGGTTCAGCTACCAAAGGCGAGGTTTTAGGGACAGCGGGGGATTTATGGGGATACAAGCAGGGGAAAGTAACCAATGGGGGTACAAGGCTTAACATATAGCCAATAGAGAACCGAACTGTAATGAAATTTCCAGAACATAACCTTATACAGAACATTAGGTAATGTAGTAACCAACCGAAATATGTAAACTAAGGTACAAGGGGCGCTGGGGGTGAACCAAAAACTCTCCCTGAGCAGGGAGTATGCCTCAGACTGTGGCAACCTCAGACTGTGCCCACTGGTCTTGAGCCTGTGGGGCTGTGGCTTTTGCCACATACGCCGCCACAGAGAAGGTGCTGCATGTGTCAGAGAAGAGATTCCCCTGAAGACCGTAGTGGGGCAGGCTGTCCCCCTGACATCCCAAGATAGGTTCACCACAAAACAGAGATCCACCTGAAGCCATGGAGGACCCTATACTGGAACAGGTGGATGCCCAAAGGAGGCTGTGGCCCACTGGGATGCCCACACTGGAGCAGGTTTACTGGTAGGATTTGTAACCCTGCAGGGGATTCATGTTGGAGGAGACTGTTTCTGAAGGACTGCACCTCATGGGAGGAATCCTGTGCTGGTGCAGAGGAGGAGAGCAGGGAGGAAAGAGTGACAGAAACAATATGCAGTGATCTT
This sequence comes from Climacteris rufus, assembly GCA_013398175.1. Lineage (NCBI taxonomy): Eukaryota > Metazoa > Chordata > Aves > Passeriformes > Climacteridae > Climacteris > Climacteris rufus. The sequence continues at coordinate 53,798 of VZRZ01006836.1, read as the reverse complement.
ACTGTAACTTCATCTCCCTGCTCTCTGCAGGGGAGGAGGTAGGCACACTTGGAATGAAGTTGAGCCTAGGAAGAACAGAGGGGTGGTGGTGAAGGTTGAAGATTCAGGGGGTTTTTAACGTTATCCTACTTCAATGTCTTCCTTAATAAATTGGACTAATTTTCCCAAGCTGAATTTGTTTTCCCTGTGATGGTAATCAGTGATCTCTCCCTGGCTTTACCTCAACCCACAAGCCTTTCATTATCTTTTCTCTCCTGTGTCCATCTGGGGAGGGGAGTGATAGAGCGGCTTTGGTGGGCACCTGGCATCCAGCCAGGGTCAACCACCCACATAGCCACACACCCCTAAAGGCTACATTAAATACTAGCTGTAACCAGAGAATTAAGTCTCTAGGTGTTTCGAAACAAAACCCAAAATGTACGTATGGCTAATTAATATGGCAGATGAGAACATGTTGCATGAAATAAGAATTTGCATGTTTTTCTCAGAGTAACAAAATCATTAGTATATAATCTGAAGACAGATGTCTACAATCATTGCTGGCCATCATATCTTCCAGTTACATGCAATTTTGGTTCCTTTTCATGACATTAAGAGATGAAAAATCACTTCCTTTTTTTTGCCATAAGGAATTTATCTTATTTCATACATAAGTTTTCAGACTACATGAGGGGTCCTTTTGGATTAAACCTTTTCTTATCTCTGTGTTCAAAATGTTGCCTGAACTAATTCCATATTTTATAACTAATGTTAATAATAGCAACTAATCTCAAGACTTTTCTCCTTTAACAAACACCCTAACCCATGGTTTTATACATTCCCCTTTCAGTATGACTAGTCAGATAGTTCACTACTTTGCGGAAAGTAGACTAGTTAACTTGATAGTTACACCTGTGTTTTGGGAGATAAATTAGGAGTTGGATATTTTCGGAAAATAAACCTGTATTTTCTGGCAGTCTACTATTTAATGAAAATCTGGACAAGATAAAGCAAAAATTTTTCTTTCGTTAAATACCTTTTTTTTTTTTTTTTTTGGGTGTGGGGGGGGGGGTTTTTGTTTTTTTGGGTTTNTTTTCTTTCGTTAAATTCCTTTTTTTTTTTTTTTTTGAGGAGAGTGGGCTGGGGTTTTTTGTTTTTTGGGTTTTTTTTTGGTTGTTTGGTTTTTGCTTTTTTTTCTCTCTTTATGGAGAAGGGCTTTCTTGCTGACTAAATAGGGTTTCTTGGCTATGGAATTTGGAATAATAGATGCATTTGATGATAGTACTTTACTACGTAAGAACATAAAGAAGAGACCTGAACAAAAACAAGCATCTTTATTTTTTCCTAAAGAAGATCATAGAAAACATCTTGTTTCAAAAAGCTGATGATTTTAAATGAACTATAGGGAAGTTAGTGTATCTCTCTGTTTTCTGGAGCAAGGTTTGAGAATTTTTAAAAATTAAGATTGTCCTGGTTTTCTGCCTCAGAGAATCAGGGGAAAGGAGTTTCCATTGCTATATTCACTAATAGCAGACTAATCTTTAGATGTTCCTTTAGACACAGAAAGGGAACAAGAAAACCGAATTCTATTCTGTGACTGAAATAGTCACCTGGGTTAAAATTTGTTTCTTTCTGAGGATTTGATTTATGAGGAAGTCAGTTTTTTAGCCCAAAATATTTCATTTTACAGGAAGATTCCAATCATGTAATAGAACATGCATACCTTTTTGTGGAAGTATCTGTAATCTGTCTCTGAAAGACAGTCAAAATTGTTAGGTAACATCTGATATCAAAATACCTTTTGAGAATACTGAAACCACAACTTTTGTAAAGGCGTGAAAATGTAAAGATATGTTTGCATACATATTTTAGCCTTTCAAGCTCAATTCAAGTCTTGCCTACTGTTGGGAAGTATTTTGAGGCAAAAATATTCCATTGTTTAAGATTTGTATTGCAAAACTGTAAAAAAAATGTGTTAAGAAGGAGAAGATCCTATGGTTACCAGCTTACTTATGTAAGGAGTGTTAAAAATGTTAAAAGTCTTCACTAATATTGTATTACATTTTGGGTTAGGTTATCCCCATGCTTGTGATAAAGTAATTCTTCCTACTTGTTATGACAGGGTTAAAAAAACCCAGGGATACATCTTGCTATGTGCAGAAGTTTCATTGCAAATATAAAGACTAGTATTTTGTATAATCCATTAAAATAAAGTAGAACAAAGACTGAAAAATTCTACCACCCGTATGAGTGTCACTACACATATCAAAATCAATACCTACCTGATTAAATATAACATTAAATAAGTACAGCCATAGAATCATAGAATATGCCGAATTGGAAGGAACCCATGAGGATCACTGAGTCCAACTCCCAGTCCTACACAAGACACCCCAAGAATCATGTTCCTGACAGCATTGTTCAGATGCTTCTTGAGTTCTGTCAGGCTTGGTGCTGTGACCGCTTTCCTGAGGAGCCTGTTCCAGTACCAAACAACTCTCTGGGTCAAGAACCTTTTCCTGATATCCAACATAAACCTACCCTGACTCAGCTTCATATCATTTCTTTGAGTCCTGTCACTGATCCTGAGAGTGAAGGTATCAGTGCCTGCCCCTCCTTTTCCCTTCATGAGGATGTTGAAGGTCACCCTTGACATATCTGTAATTTCATATAAAGAAAAACAGAAAGAAAAGAGAAATATATGCAGAAGCTACCACAGCTTAGAAGAGAGTAAACCAGATTTTAAATTTCATTAGCATTTTCTTTTTATTTCATTTTTTCTTTTAGAAAGTTTACAGGAGATTAATATTCTTAAAACATTTCTTCTATCATTCACTTTCCCTCTGTTTTTTTTTGGAATTCTGTAAATATCTCTAAGTACATGATCAGAAGAAACAGTCAAAACAGGAGAAAAATCCATGTACATAGATATGTATAATTATTTATTTTTTTATTATTTCTTTATTTATATCAGAGTAACAGTGTTGTCAATGAGATTATTTCACCTGCGGTTAGGATATCCTAATAGTTTCCATAAGCAATCATTATTATTTTTTCAATACATCTACTCATTTAAGCTGTTAATTCCAAGTATGAAGGCATGTGAATGGACAGTGGTTTTGGTTTCTTTTTTTAATTTTCTGTCTGCTTTTGAGGTGCTGTAATTAACTTTTTAACAGGAACATTTTTTTTCACACACAGCTTTTTACTGTGAATGGATGGTGCCAAAGAAAGTTCCGTAGAGAAAAATAGAGAATGTGCAGTGATTGAGAAAAACAGATTGTAAAGTATATTCTTCCACACTGTGAAATCCTAATGATGACAAATTGCTGTCATCATTAGAGTCTGAGCTCTGCTATTTGCCAAAATGATTACACAGCTCTGACAAATAAGCTGGAAATATTTCACACAGAGTATCTGAGGCAGCAGTATACTTCACAACAAAAATATTTGTGTATATTAGAACATATAAAGCATTTCAGACTACATAGCTCCATGTAAGTTTTCAGCTGTGCTTCTGTGTCAATTTTCTTTAGCTCCATAAGAAACTATTAAAACCTCCCTCCAGTAAACTTCACTCTTTCCCACTGATACTACTTCCACCAAGAATCATGCACCCTGATCTTGCTCAGCATCAGCTCTTCCTTTTCTGTTTTCTCACCACCCACTTCCCTTCTTACTTTCAGACATCCATCTTATAACTTTGCTGCTGTAGGTGTATGGCTAAATCGTATGGAGAAGTGAGTTATTTTTAACCTGTTGCCTACACATTTGTGCCCTGCTTGCTTGTGAATTTCTGATGGTTTAAAATAGGCAGTCACCTTTATAAAATGGAAAGAAAAGAACACATGAGCACCTCTGTGTGTGTCTCTTACGTTTTCTCAACCTTATTAACGTACTAATTTTTCTTCTGGTTTCCTTCTCCCTTCACACCATCTGCTTCAAATTTTAAAGTATTTTTTCAGATGTTTTAATTAGTTAGTATTTTATTTCTTTTACTTAAATGTTTCTCCCAACACTTACCTCAGCAATACCGGTTCTTACAGAAATATTTTTTCTTATTCTTCATTATGAAGAACTACTGACACTACTTCACTGCTATGACTGTTTCTTACTCACAGTTTCCTAAATATTATTTGACACAACTTACAACAGGCCATGAAAAATAATTTATTTTTTATAAAATGCTCCAATGTTGTTATGTTAATAGCAATTTTATTTGATGTATTGAACTTCATAATGTTATTAATCTATCCTTTGTTTTCTCAGCATCAAAACCAGACATTTAGTTTTTTTATTTTCTTTGACACTGTTGCAGTATGAGTGGAACTTTCATAAAGTAGTGCAAACTTAATAGGATTTTGTTAAAAAATGTTTTTTAACACTACATACATGAATGCAGAAAAAGAAGATCAGAAAAATTGTGTGGGAGGTCCCTCTCTGGATATCACCACCGCTTCCTACTCCAGTTCCACCTCTGATGTTGGAGGCTCTTCCCTGGGGGAAGATTCTATAGGTGGGACTGGGGTTTGAAACCTGCCCTTCGTTCAAGAAAGGAGGCGTGCCCAGAGCCCTGGACCTACCCACTCTTCTAGAAGCCTTGGTTAAGTTCAATGTTTTATTAGTTATTGCTCATTGTACCCTCCCCTCTGATGTTTTAAGTGGACCCTGAATCCTTGTACCCTCCCCTTGCTCTGTGCCCCATTGGTTATCCCCTCAAGCTCCTCCCAGTTTTCCCCTCCCTTTTAACCGGCTGCACCTGTCAGCTCTGTGGAGCTCTTCGTCTGCAGCTTTCCATCTCGCAGCCCTTTGCTTCGTCGCCTTTTTCCAACCACACCTCTTCTGCTTCTCGCCTCGGGACACCCCCCCCTCCTCCTGCCCCCCGCCGCGCCCGCGTGAGCCACCCATGCACAGCCCCAAAGCAGCGGCTCCAGGAGGGAGCTCTCGGGCATTCAGTGGTCGGCACTTGGGCTGAGGGTGACCAGGAAAGCCAGGCAACCTACTACAAAATTGTTATCAAATATCAAACCAAAACTGGGTTATAGATTGATACGATCCTATTAGTGAGAGATGCCTCTGCCTGAATCAAGGTGCAAAGCAGACCATATGTGGAAGTCAACCATACAGATTTTATTTACCACTAAACGTGAGGAAGAGAGATAAAAATAGAAAAGAGGATACGGAGAGAGAAGTGGGGAGAGAGAGAGGTCAAGCAGAAGATAGTCACCACCATGGATCCAGCAGTGTCCTATGGACCTTCTTCACTCTAAAATCATCTAACTTGTTAGGATTTATGGTAAAAATAACTTCCATATCTCATAAGTCTGTCCGGTGTTTAATGGCATAATTAGTTAATGATCTGGGGCACCGTATTTGTCACTGTTTATCTGTACCCGTTCCTTTGCTGATACAGTACCAATAACTTGTCTTCTAGTCAAACACTGAAAACAGTATTAGAAGCACACTCCAAGAATGTCGGGTGAGGATGGCTCTTGCTATGCACCAGTCACGGGGAGATTAGTAGGCGTATGTACAAATTATAGTTTATTAATTAAAAAACAAAAAAAACCCAAAAACCATAGTTTCCTACTAGAACTAAAAGACAGGGAAACAGCAGATATTGAGGGATCATGTTCTCATTTAAACAGGCATGTATTTTGCCCAAAATAGCTTACAATATTAAAAACAACAAAAAGTTTGCTGCTGAAACAGACAATGAATCTTTCACATGTATTTTTGCTTATTTGTTTTCAATATAGTCAGTACTGTTGCTTTAGACATAAGAACTGATAAACTGTTTGTTTTATCTTTACTTAAATGATCAATTGTCACTGTCATATTTGTGTCCTCTAAGCAAATTAACAGTTAATTTATAATCAAGATTATATGTAATTACATTATATTTCTTTTCTCTATTCAACTCCCAACACAATTAACAGCCATCAATCCATGATCTCTAACTCTTCCTTCAAAAGCCAAAATTTCAATTTATCAACATCTGAAGGGATGTGGCTTTTATTTACTGTTCTAGTCATTGATGTCTATACCTATCTTTATGTCTTGATTGAGTTTCCACACTGTGTCTAATATAATCTATGATTATTAATCATTTGCTAGAGCTTATCTTTACCTTGAATCCTTTATAAGACCCATTACAGTAAGAATTGGGCTCTCTCTGCTTTTCTGTAATAATACTGAAAGACAGTACAGAAAGGGATCCCCCTGAATCTTCAACTCCTAACTCATGCTCTAATAGCTACTAAACCATGCTATATAGTACAAAATAATACAGTAATGTGGAGCTAGAAAGTTTAGGAAATTGGTACGAATAAAAAAAAAATTTAAAATTGCTATAAAACGGTATATATTGATTACAAAGATCAAATTTAAAATTGTTTAAAGATCATATATTAAAAGGAATTAAAACTAGATATTAAAGGAACATTTGGTACATGTGTAGAAAGAAAATTCAACTATAATTTATAATGAAATCTGAGATTAAAATAATTTGGTTAACTTTTCTCACAAAAAGGATGTTGGATCAGAATATTTCACATTTATTATGGCAGTGACTATTCAGAAGTCAAACAGGATATAAAAGAAGACTATAATTAGGGACCATTACACTATCAACGAGGCAGCTGTAAATACTGATGTCAAAGGAAATGTTTGGCTATGGATATGTAATGATCATTGACGAAATTATCATCTGAAATTTGAGATTTGCGAGTTCTACGTTGTTTATATATTACATTTTGGTGAAAATGAAAAAAATGTTGCCTGTTACTTATTTTGAGGACAGAAAAGACACAGAACTGAAAGAAAACCAGACTTTTATCCCAGTTTGGCAAGCACTGTACATTTGAAATTCTAACCTTCATGTAAATAAGAACTTTATCAGCTATTCCCATATATGGGGGAAAGAGGCAGTTGTTATAAATTCACTGTGTAACCATGACTATGATAGGTGAGATGCAGACAATCCAGGAGACTCCAAGAATGCAAGGGGGATAACTTCTTGAGCCAGGTAATAGACAGCCCTACCAGAGGGAGCGTGCTACTGGATCTGTTGGTCACTAACATAAGTGAGCTAATTGGGAACATCAAGATTGAAGGCAGCCTGGATTGCAGAGATCATGCATTGGTGGAGTTTGCAATCCTGAGTCAGGTAAGGAGTAAAGTTAGGCTCCTGAACTCTAGGAAAGCAGAATTCTGTGGCTGCGCAGTCTTATAAGAGATGTAATGACAAGATGTTCACATGTTGATGGAGGTGGAAAAATGGCCGTAGTGGCGCAGTTTTAATTGCTTTTATACAGTCATAAACAGGAAACAGGATTGAGATAGAGTGAACCAAAAGAGAACAGGTAAACAATCCTTACATTGGAGAAAGCAAAGGTTCTGGGTTAGAACTCAAGATCCCAGAATACAATTCTTCAGCTTCCTCTGAGAGTTGGAGGTAGCTCACAGACCCATGGGAATCACTTTCAGGCTCTAGGAGCCTGTCAGGTGATCCCACAGAATTCCAGCTCTTCAGGGGGATAGTCAATGGGATGCCTTGGGAGGCTGTTTTGAAGGACAAGGGAATCTAACAGAGCTGGCAGATCTTTAAGGAAGTCCATAGAGCACAAGAGCTGGCAATCCCCAAGAGCAAGACATCAGGCAAGGAAGGCAAGAACCTGGCATGTCTGAGTAGGGACCTGCTGGTCAAACTAAAGCGAAAGATGCAAGTGCACAGACAGTGGGAATAAGGACAGGTAGGCTGGGAAGACTATAGAGATGACGTTTGGCTTTGTAGGGATGGGGTGAGAAAGGCAAAGGCAAAGCTGGAGCTGAACCTGGCAAATGATGCAAAGAATAACAGGAAGGGCTTCTACAGGTATGTTAACCAGAACAGGAAGGTAAAAAAAAAGTGTATGCCCTCCAGTAAACAATGCTGAAACGCGGGTGAGAAGGCTGGTGTACTCAACGACTTTTGTGTCTCAATCTTCTACAGCAACCTCTCTTCCCACACCTCTCGAGTGCAGGATGGGGACTGGGGGAGCAAAGTCATTCCCACTGTAAGTAAAGATCAGGTTCATGATCACCTGAGGAAACTGAACATGCATAAGTCAATGGAACCCAATAAGGTGCATCCCAGAGCTCCAAAGGAATTGTCTGATGTAGTTGCCAAGCCATTCTCTATGATATTTGAAAAATCATGCCAGTCAGGGGAAGTCCCAGGTCAATGGAAAAAGGAAACATAGTACCTAGTTTTAAAAAGGGAAGAAAGGATGTAGCTGAGAACCACTAACCTGTCAGTCTCAGCTCTGTGACTGGGAAGATTATGGAACAAGAAGCTAAGCCAAAGCACCCTCTACTCTGCTTTTATGAGAACACACCTGAAGTGCCGCATCCAGCTCTGGGGTCCCCAGCACAGGAAAGAGGAAGGCCACCAGGTTGATCAGAGACCTCGCGTATGGGGAAGAAGCTGAGAGAATCAGGAGTATTTAGGCTACAGGGGTGACCTAATTTCAGCCTTCCAGTACCTGAAAGGAACTTTCAGGAAAGATGGGGCAAGAGTTTTTACAAAAGCATGTAGTGTCAAGGATTCAAATTGAAAAAGAATAGGTTTAGAGTAGATATGAGGAAAAAATTCTTTACTGTGAGGGTGGTGAGGCACTGGAACAGGTTGCCCAGGGGACCTGGATGCCCCATCCCTGGAGGTATTCAAGGTCCCGTTGGATGGAGCTCTAACCAATATGGTTTAGTGTCCTGCCTATGGCAGAGGTTTGGAACTAGGTGATCTTTAAGGTCCCTTCCAGTCCAAACCATTCTCATGATTCCGTGATAACACCTAAGTTTCAACAGGACTTGGGAAAGTTCCATTCCTTGGTTTAGATGCACATATAATGAAAATATCTGAATGCTGGGAAACAATGATGTGTAGGCTTGAATTCTAAAAAGTAGTAAAGTTTATAATTCACATGGAATCTGGTAGCATGTTCATAGTTTTTATTTAAAGTTTCTAATTTATAAAATTGATTTTCAAGCAATGTTTGTTTTGGTCTTTATTTCTGAGTGGGAACCACTCAGTTTCATTTTTAAGCACAAATTATGTAGAAAAAACATTTAAATAAATGAAATGTGAATGCTGTTATCAGTGAACAAATGCATTATGTTACACAGAATGGAATAACTAGGGTAACTATGTGGTCACTGTCATCACATAAAAAGGAACGAGCTGGAAGCAAGAGAATGTTTTGGTCATTTAAATGATCAAATTTCAATTCTGAAACAAAGGTTAGAAAAGGGACAGAGCCAGCAGGACTAAAAAAAATCATATGATGTCTCAATCATGAGAATACAATGAGCATTGCACTGGTAGTTAAACATAAATTCTCTGAATCGTAAATACAAATATTCTGATAGCCTTGTTTACAAGGCTCAGTGACTGATCTCCTCTGAAGTTAATGCAACACTGTTCCACGTAAGTAAATTGGTCAGAATAGGATAGATGCATAGTAGAAATTATTTCTCTGTAAATAATACTGGTTTGGGGCAAAAAAACTCCAACATGCTCACTGATGGAATTTTAAGGATCAGGAGTGTTTAGATAACAGAGAAAACTGTTAGGACTTTGTTTATTTCTGTTGTAGCATAGTACACTTCAGTCACACCATTTATAAGATTTCAGTCTTTAAGGTCCTATCTATTTGTGGAAAATATATTAATTTATTAATTATAAATAAAGAAAAAATGTGATCCTATAATAATTTAAAAATTGAAACAGTATTTTTTTGTCTCAGAAAATTAAGATGCAGATGAGCAATTAGTCAAAATCTGTTATCCTTCTTTTTTTAATATCGGAAGTGTTACCATGGTGATTATAATCTTGCTGTAAACCTACCAAAAAACGAAAAATTTTGCCCTCATTCTTCATGTCTGAATCATGAAACTATTCAATTAACAATAATTTTACTGGGTTTTTAAATAGAACAAAGTTAAATTTTATATTAGTAAAATATATTTATATTGCTTATAGCTTGTCAATAATTGTGATTAGTTCTATCTTCATAGCTTGTGTTAAAAATTTTTCCTCTTTTGCTCATTTAACACCTTTCTTTCTTAAAAGTAATCTACAAAGAGGATTTTTAAAATTCATTTTTCAGTGTATGCTACTAAAATCACTGGATGTGGTTTGATCTTATCCAGTTTTTGATGATGAAAACTTATATAAACTTCATTTTTTTTTGCATCACTCATGAGGAGAAACAGACATTTATACAAATTTTTATTATATGCTAAAAAATCCATTTGACTTAAATTTTCTTCAAATGTAATATGTAAACAAGTTAAGATGTACTGTTGTAGAGTAAAACAAAAAATATCTGAATCTATCTGAAAATATATTTCTGCATGGATATTTTTTGTGGATTTTTGCTCAGTGGAATTTGTTTTCCATTAACTGATGTAAGCTTTTAAAATGAAAGGCGGATATTACTGTCTAAGTAAACTGTCAGAAGAAAACTTTTCAAAAGACAGAAGCTATTTAATTAATAATTCTATTTCAGTCAATATTTGCATTACAGATTAAATAGCTTTGCTTTTTGGGGCATGTATACAGATGCTTGAGATGAGGCTACTGAGCACTTTTGAGAACTCTTTTGTTTCCCTGCTGTTCCTTCTTTTGTTTCCCTGCTGTTCCTTTTTTTGTAAACAGATACTGTGCTGATTTTCTTATTTAATGTACTTTATGTTTAATGATGCAAAGAAATACTGATGATAGTTAGCTTTTAATACCTAGCTCTAACAGGTTTGTTAATAGCAATGTCTGCAGGACAAGAGCAGCAGTCAGGAGAATGGAATATCAGAAAATGTGATGGATCTACAAACATTTTTTTTATTCTTGTTTTAATATTAATCCTATTATTATGTATGCAAGTTTGAACTCTGCAGAAAGTTATTAGAAGATTCTCAATCTATTAAACTTTTGAGCTTAATTTCAAGGAGGCTAATTCAACATTTGCAAGGGCTTCAATGTCCTGTAGAGCCATGAAGAAGTAAACAAAAGTGTGCTATGATGAAGTTTTTCTGGTGTGCATATAGAACAGGGATTACTATGCTAGATTCTTACAGGCTTGAGGTCTAGAAAGAAGTTCTATTGTTTCCCCAATTATTTAAGGTAAGTGGATTCTAAGAGTTGGAAATCTTGAAAGAAACAAAATATATTTGCCTTTTCAATAGGAACAATTTTTGGAAAATACAAGTGAGACCAACTTTTAGGTAGTCATATGCTTTTATTTCCTGCAGAGATTACTTATCTTAAATGGAAATGCATAAAATTAGCTGATAAATAAAGAAACAATATTTTTTTTTAATGTTCAGAGATAGCGCTATTTTCTGAAATTAGATACATCACTTAGGAAGAATGAACTTCAAAAGACACCATAGATTCATGTTTAATTTTTATTACTATTCTTTTGTTTAATCAAGAGAAATCAAATTTATTTTTTGTCATGTTTTAAGCTGAGGTGGCAGTGACGTACTATGCAGCCACTCACTTCCTCCCTGTCAGTGAGGAGAACCAGAGATAAAAGGTAAACCTCATGGATTGAGATAAGAGCCATTTATTAATTGAAAAAAAATGCTGTTACTTATAATTTAATAATAATAATAGTAATGATAAGGAGAGGTTGAGACAATAACAGAACCCAAGATAAAGAAGCGATGCACAGTTCAGTTGTTCACCACCCACTGACTGATGCCCAGCCCATCCCCAAAGAGTGATTCGCCCCCCTTCCATATAACTCCCTGAGTTCATGTAGTGGGCATGACACTCCCTGTTATGGAATATCCCTTTGGTCAGTTCAGGTAAGCTGTCCTGGCCATGCTCCTTCTTGCGTTTTAGTGCACCTCCTCACTGGTAGAGCATGACACTAAGCCCTACTCAGCAACAACTAAATCATCAGTGTGTTATCTACATTATTTTCCTGCTGAATCTGAAACACAGCCCTGAACCAGCTACTAATAAGAAAATGAATTTGGTCTCATCTGAAACCAGGATGTTTTTGTTAATCTATACAAGTTTCGAAACTTGCTGTTATTTTATTCTAAATATTAACTTCCTTATCGTCTGAGGTTAAGTACTTTATTCACCATCTAAACTGCTGTATCTGAAAAAATTAGGCTTATACATCTCGTTTTCCTAAGAGGAAATTCCTAAATCTGTATTGCCTATACACATTGTCTCTCATGTTTCAGTAGCAATTATATTAATTCTAAAGTGAAAAAAATAAGGTCTCGATTGTCCTGTTTATAGTTTTATAGAACTAAATCTGTGTTGATACAAATTCTAGTCTGTTGCGCTGACCACAAGCCGCCCGGTGGCCTGGCAGGCAACAAGCCCTAGCAGTGTGGTAATCAGAGTCCTGTCAGCAGCTGTCAGTGCTGCCTGCAAGTAGCTGGTAAGGCTGTCTGCAGCAAGGTTGTTGCTAAGCAACAGGCAAGGGTGAAGAAAGACAGAGGGGCCTTCTCTTTGCCTGCAATCCCAACTTTTATTCCAGCCCCGAGGGACAGAGTTCCAGTTAAAAGGGGGGGCAGAAGAAAAAGGCAGATTGGGGAACCGTTACAGCCCCTTTTTAAACAGGGGCGGAGAAGGGGAGGAACAAAGGGACAAACCAATAGGGAAATGATGAGAGGTGACAGGAAGCAAATCACAAAGGGTTAGGGGAGGAACATATTTGAATCAACCAATGGGGAACTGAACTGAACTTTCCAGAGCTCAATACATAAGCAATGAAACATATGAATAAACACAGAAGTCTAAACCAATAGCATTGTGGGAACAGAGAGGTTTCTAGAAGGAGAGGAGTAGATGCTGCTAGAGGGACACCCAGTGGGGAGTAGCCTTAAACCTTGGTCTCACCCTCAGATCCACCCTCAGAGTCAGAGTCCTGGGCAGGGAAATCCATCAACTGGATGTCACTCAGCCCCGAGGTGGGCTGGATCACCGCAGCACTAGTCATTATCTTCCCAAGCATTATTTATTTTTTGAGGGGTTTGGCTTCATTAAAGTTTAAATTTATTGTTCAATTCATCATTAATTAAACCAGGGCAGTGAAAATTATTAGGATACTCCATGTGCAAATTAATAGTTGCAGGAGGCAGAATACAGTGTTTTTATCATGGCTATCAAAGTTCATGCTGTGTTGGAAAATCCAGGTGTTGATGGATGCTTACTCACATGAGAACATTTAGAAATGTGATTGTCCACACAAACAAGGGTTTCAATGACGAAAAGAACAAATGACTCTACTGATTTTCATGAGAACAAAAATGAGGCCTATGTGTTGTCTGGGCACAAGATGCATAATAATGTAGATACTCTAATAAAGATTATCATAGAAAAACGTAGATTAGAGTCACTAAAAATAAATTTGAATATGTATTCTTCAGGGATTATTACTCTCGTTTAAATTTATAAAATAAAATGTTACAATGCAAATTTGTATGGGTTTTTTAATGCGGATTTTCTTAGGTCACTGGTAGTTATATTTATTTGTTGGAACCCCGAATTCTGAGAATTTCACTCTTTCAGCTCTGACAAGTTATGATCCTCAGAAACACACCTCATTTGATCTTAGACCTTGGGAAAGGCTCCCACGATTGTGTGATAACCCTGAAGTTACTGCTGTATAATTAAGGTTATGTCACTGGGTGAAATATATAGAAAAGTAGAAATTTAGGTTTATGGAATATAATAGTACAAGTGTTACAATATGGAGGGTTCTGGGTGTAGGTTTGTACTTCATCTTTCTTCTTCTTCTTCTTTCTTCTTCACAAATCTATGTTTTCTGGTATTGGTTCAAAAAGTCCGCAGTGCGGATTATGAACACCTAGCTGTTGGATTACAATTTAAAATAATCTACATGGCATTTCTTAATTGGTTAATTTAGAATATAAATAACCTTGAGAGACTGAATTCAAGGCCATTTTCACCTTGTTACTATTGGGAACAACCTCTGTGTAGCTGTGTTATAGTTAAGATTTAATAAACAACTGAGACCGAAGAAAAATTTATAGCCTCCTGTGTTTTATCTCAAGCTTCTTGTCAAAAGAACTCATGGAAGAATAAGAATATTGCAAAGAGGCAAAAAGGCCTTGCCAAAAAAATCGATATTTATTATTTTGCAAGGATTCAGAAAGCTGGAAACAAAATAACGTAGACTGAATAAAAAGATAAATACATTTGGCACAGAAGATTGCAATGATTTAAATACATATCTGAGACAATCTTTCATCAAAATAATAGTAGTAATTGAGACAATTAGTGATATTTTAAAAATTTACTTCCTTGTATGAAACTCTTTTTTCTTGTGTTAACAAAAAATACCATTAAAGCATGCACATCTATCTATTCATGTATCTATCCAAACTCTAGTAATAAACTGTTTTATTTAGTTTTGCAGTTATGCATTTGAAAATATCAGTGAATGAACGAAAAATATTAAACATATTAAAAGAAAGAGGAGTGGTGATGAACATTTCACTACATAGAAACTACTAATTCTTTTGTTACTATTAAAACAGAAGACAGAATTTGATTACTAAATCAGAGTTGAGGTCTGTTTGTGTAGGTTACAATGGTCCCTCAGAAACTGTAGTAAAAGGTTTGTGATTAATTAAAAGTTACTGTTTCCCCCCCTCTTTGTATTGGATGACTAAATTCCATCTGTGAACAAAAAAAAAAAAACAAAAAAACAAACAAACACCATGGAGCTTGTTCTTGGAGCCAAGTACAAAAAGCCGTCAAGTGGCTGTGATTTTTATGGTATTATTCAAACCACTCCAACTCAAATTATATTCTACTCATTTATCCCTGCAGTGTTTAAACAATCAAACACCGCAATCAGTCATCACAAAGTTTAAAAGAGTCACACCTTACATCTTCCATTTACTGTTTTCTCCTGAGATGGTTGTGTATTTGGTTAGGCTTCCTTTGGAATTATGGTATTTAGACACTTAGCAACACAATCAACAACAACAAAAGCAGAAACTCACAAGAAAATATGAGACAAGAAAGCATGGGATGTAATACACGCATTGAGCACTCTGAGCATTAGCTGCTCTCCATGAGACTTTAGAATGACAACAGCTGCTGCACCAGTGTCGTGGTTTGGGTTCTGAAGTAAGGAACACTAAGATTTCAGGAGTGCAGTTAGCATCTTAAAGCCAAGGAGTGTTAGATTTTATAATATAGTTATCATCTAAATATGTTGCTATAATATAATGACTTCTATCAGATTCTGATATGTTAAGTAATTATATACAGCAGAAAGGACAGTTTAATTTATCTGTCATTCCGAGTATTAACAAAAATGTTTCTATGTCATGCATGGCTGTACATAATATAATCTAACTAAAATCCCCAGTTATGCCAGCGGTTTGAGCACATTCCTAATCTGCAAAAATGCCACTTGGTCTTCTGCCAAAATAAATCATTCACAGAGTATATCATAAATGGTAAGACAAAGAGAACACATGATCCTTGAGGAACAATCAGGTTCATTTAGATGAGAAAGGAAAAGACTGCTAGGAATACAGTTATAGCTTTTCAATATATCTAATGTCTCCATAAAACCAACAGTACAAACTAGTTCTTTCTGTCTGCTGTGTTTGCTTCATTGAAGTAGTTTTAATTTGAGAGAGGTGAAAATCTGAATTTAGTGAATTCTGCAACATTGTTGGTCAACCAAAACATGATTTTACCTCTCTCACTATGCCTATGTCTGTTACTTAGCACAAGAAATGGTTTACAACTACCATGAGACAAAATAACACCAGTAAAATATTAGTGAACATGATTGACGATAACAAAAATACACCCCATTCAGATTTATTCCTCCTCAGAGTAACTTGGATGACCATCAAACATAAGAATTGTAAACAATTTGAAAATAAATGGATAGGACAGGTTCCTTTTAGGCAGAAAGAGTAGAAAACTACTGTGTCTGAAGAATGGACAACATATTAATCAGCTAAATTATAAATTTTTACTTGCAGCAGATATCTATATCATTTTTACCTAAATATATCTATATCTATATCTATATCTATATCTATATCTATATCTATATCTAC
>VZRZ01006836.1:21949-37539 GCA_013398175.1 Climacteris rufus | reverse complement strand
ATATCATCTATCATCTCTATAGATATACATGACATGCATTCCAAGATAATATTAAAAGCATTGGTAATTTTGTGTTTATGACACAAATGTAAAAATAATGTAAAAAAATTAAATGTATTGTTGAACAGAATTTGTTTTCATTTCAGGGGTTTCATCTTTTTCTTTTAAACACTATCTGTCACTCTCTCTCATCTTAAGTTTGATGAGTAGAATTTTATTCCTACCAGACTTAGTAATATACTTTGAAGTAAAATGTAAATTTAGACGCAGGAGGTTTTTTCTTCATTTTTTTCCCCCATAATCTTAAATCCATATTAGAATAATTTTCCTGTTTTCTTAGTTTGATTCTCTGTTTCCTTCCTATTTTATTGTGTGACTACAATTTTAAGCCAAATCTTTGTATCTTAAAATTGTAGCTGAAATGTGTTACTTTGAGATCTAAGTTTCTCTGGATTCTATTGTTTCCCACCTGGGATCTGGGGAGGCAGGCTGAAATGCTCATATAATGAAGTGTTTCATCACTGTGCTTTTTTCTCATTACCACTGCTGTTGGCACTTCTAGGTAAAAATAAATTTCATGGTAACAGTAAAATTACATCTAAAACCAGTTCTGTGTGATTCACAAGATTTCATTCCTGGGCCTCAGGTATTATTCTGTGTCTATATCTTCTACAAAAATTTTTATTTAGGAATCATTAACAGTTCAGTATACACATTTTTCTTGTCATTACTATAAACTGAAGTTTACCTAAAACCATTTTAGGCAATATTTTTTTTCTGCTGGACAAATGCTATCACAGTTATCAAAGTCAGATCAGAACAGTAAAAAGTCAATGGCCTTCTGCTAATTTTGACAGAAATTATATTTCCTATGCTGCATGATGCCAGAACAGGACATTAAATAGAACAAATTTTCATGCTACATTCCTTGTTATTCATAGTTTTTTCAAATTACTCAAATTTGTTTTTTATCTGCATAAATTGGGTGAAGACAGAGGAAAATATTTGATAAAATTTGGACTTGAGAGTCTTGAACAACAAAAAGGAGACTGAAAAAATAAAGAATATGATCATGAAAGCATCTATGCCTTTTTGAAGACAAATATTATAATAAAATAGTTTGTCTTTTTTTTAAGACAAACACTATAATCAAATTAAAAATGAATGACTGAGCCTTTGTATCAAATTGATGCTGAATTTTGAATTCTTTAAAATCCCCATGTTTGTCTTTATGCATAAATTCTGAAAACCTTAATATTTCTCCTTTTTTTTTTTGTTTGTTTGTTTGTTTTTACATTTTCTATTATTATTAATGGAAACCAAAGTGTTATAAAATAAACTTATTTTGTTTACAAAATGCATGTTTAATTGTTCTCTCTCTTAACTCTTCAGGTATACCCGTAGAGAATGTGTGTAAGCTTAACACTGAGAGAATGTAATATGAAAGTAACTCTTTTCAATATTATAGTAATATTTTAGACAAAAGCACAATTTGTGAGTTTGTGCTGGGGAGAAACTGTAATTTGCATACACTTTGGCAATCAATTTCCCATCTGAAACTCAGTCAATAACTACTTTAAGTTACTGATTTTTTATGATGCCATATAATGAAATGAGCATAGTGTTTCTTCTTTCACATCAATCACTTTGGAAATTCATAAGCAATTTAGCTATATTTTTATATGCACTGCAGTTCCACTAGTTATTGTTAAAAAATTTAAATTACAGAATTTAACATATGAGGGCACAGGACATCCACACTGTTTTGGGCAGTGGTTGTTTCAAAAACATAAAAAAAGGATCAACATAAATAATGTTTCTTCCTTACCCCAAGACAAAATAAATGTAATGTGGTTTACTTATTGAATGTTCCATGACAAAGGTAGCTATGGTATTAAAGAAAAGAGAAATGGTAGGGAAGAATTATTAAGTTTAAAAGCCACTTCATCAAATGCAGAATCAATGACTTTCCCAGTGACAGAATATCACAGAAGCAAAACTGGAAAAAAAAAAAAAAAGTCACAGATTCCCTTTCCATGCCTTAATTTCTTCCTCCCAAGGTTGTTCTGTATGTCCCTTCCAAATTCCATTTCTTTTTTTCTTTTTTTTTTAATATAATCAATGTGTTAGAAAGAAAGGGATAGATTGAATCATAAAGAAAAAATTAAATCATGCTGTTATGTCACAATACAATGACATAACACCAAAATGATTTTATTGTTCTGCAAATATTACTATAATGTCCAGGTTATGTTAAGGCATTAAGTCCAAAGAACAACTAATATGTAGCAGCCTGAAGCCTGCTGCTTGCTGCTTGTGAGAAAAATCCTTCTTCCCCATGGAAGGTATGAAAACAATAGAGATAAGCACCTGTTGTTATTGTTCTAGTACAATATGTTTTGGAATAGGGCGGTGTAGAACCCAGCCAATCATATACCTCGGTTCCTATTATAAAAAGGACAATACAATAAATGCTGCTGCTGGCTGGCTTGTGACCCCTGTGAACCAGGCATGTGCTGTCTCACTATTATGGATCGCTGCAATTGCTGCCACACTAATATACCATGTTTGGACTTACTTGTTGAAGTGAATGTATATCCTATTTCATCAGATTAACATTAGATACTTTTGCTGCTAATTTGAATATGGGCATAAGATACAATGCTATTCTGATCCTTACTCAACTTTCACAGAATGGGAGACTTTTTGACCTGATTCTAGTAAGGATACATAAGATTCAGTCCATGATAGAAAAGAGAAAAAAATATATGCTCTTATACTCTTCAGTGTTTATAATTTAATTAAAATAGAAAAGTTTCGTTGTATTCAATTGTTGCTGTACGCTGAGACAGCACGGTCCTGCAGGAGGCTGTCCCTGCCTGCTCGGCAGGGCAGCCCTGGATCTGGGCTGTGCCACTCTCCACAGGGGCAGCCCCGCTGGTGGTGCCTCTGCTGAAACGGAGCCCAGGTTGCTGTCCCCGTTGGGAACAGCGGCACAGGATCCCGGCCTGAGCCGGGACAACTGGAGCGTCTGCTGCCTCGGCACTGCCCAGGCTTGTCCCCCTTTGACAGACACGGCGGCAGGGAAACCTGGTGTCTCTGTGCACACCTGGGGCCAGCCAGCTCCAGAGGTCACATGCCTGCGGACAGTGGTCCCACTGGGCTGGTGACCTGTCAGTCAAGCAGTGTCCCGCCTGTCCTCTCGGTGATTGGCTTGGGTCGGCGTTCTGCCTCTGTTCCCTAGATTTTAAAAGAGCATTGCAAGTTCAGATGCGCGCCTTTTTTCTCCTGTACGTGTTCGCATTAAATCCGGACTGTTGTATGGGAGAGGCCCCTCCAAACCATCTCTTTGTCTCTGTCATGCTTATACCACAAGGTGTGGGATCGCTGCTCCAACGCTCCTGCACTTACTGCCTCCGTACTCCTGCGAAGAGGAGCTGGAAGCCGCACCAATAGGTGTTGCTTCTAGTCAACCCGGTGGGCTCTGCACAGCATTTTAAATCCACTTCCTAGCCATGACATTCAATCTTTCTAGTTTAGTAGGGAGAAATATTTGTTAAATCTTTAGAATATTTAATAAAATAATTAGATTTATTTTATTAGTTTTGTCTATTTTTCTGTGTTACAGAAATGGATACTACAGACACAAGTATGTCCCACATGTATAGTTTTCTACATTTTATCCTCTTTAAATGTATAGCTGCAACACAAACTGTTGTATAGCACCACAATGTTAAAATCTGAATCATTTACTTGGAACAAGTTGTTGAAGAGGACTATTTTGCTAAAGTTTATAAAGAAAAAAGTAAGATAGTGACACATTGCTACATTTGTGGCTCATTTAATTTTTATACTTAGATTTAACACGTGAATTTTCAATGGTGACCTTTTTTAGACATAGAATGGAATTACTGCATGCAATAACTGTCAGACTAATGATAATAGAAGCACATATTATGTGGCAACAGTGTCAAGTCCTTGACTCTTCTGCTCTAAGGAACCTCACCTCTACTGGAGATTGCTCAGTGAAGTGAAATCCTTTTATGTTCATAACCATTCTTGTTTAGAGTCTTTTATATATTATTTTTATTTTATTTTTCCAGCCTACTGATCACTGTTCTATGTCATCTCTCTTGTAAAATTGTCATACCACACATGAGAAGGGCAGTGGATCAAAACTGGCAATTGAGAATCCTCCCATAAAATGATAAAAAACACCATAAATGTTATGCTAGAATGGTATGTGAACTGATAGCATGAATAATAAAAAATTCATCGCTAACACTTTTACCCAAAATGTTTAATATGCTGCTTATTAAAACAGATACTACAAAATCAGACTAGGAATTTAATAATATACATTAGTACCAAATTTAAGATTATACAGTTAGATTAACAGAGAAAATAAAGAAATTAGAAATAAAGAAATTCTTACTGTATTTTCCTAAAATGTTTCTGATTTCTTATGCAGACATAGGCAGGCATAAACAACTCCAGGTTTTCATTGAGTGATTTAGAAAATGGTATGAGGAAAAGATTTTAAAATTCCCAATACTTTGAAGATTTATAGCGTTTTTGCTTTAGCCAACAGCTAGTTGATTGTCAGTATCCCAAACCAAAGTTGTACTAGTCTGCTGGCACCAGAAAAGAAGCAGGAATGGTTTCGGTCATAAAACCAGACACAGGAAAGAAACATAAATGAAGAGGTCAAATACACCTTTAAATCAATACACACTTGGGCAAATGCAAAACTCTACCCCCTCCTTAATAATTCTTCCCTCCCAGTAAATATCCGTCATTTAAGCGGAAAATAATAAAAGAGGTAGGTCATTGTTGGTGACCACTTGATTCAGGTGAGCTAAAATACACAATAAATTATTCCTGAATTAAGGTTTAAAGAATGAATAAAGAGTATAGTAAAATGTAAAGGTGGTAGAGTAGAATTGTACATATAAGATTGTATGGAATTTAAAAAATGTCTGTGTAAAGAACTCTATACAGTTTAATTTACTGCATTCAAAAAAAATTCACCAGAATTACAGGTTGTTTTGTCAGGGAAAGAATGTTGAGGGCAAAGTTTGCCATGGACGTGGAGAGCAGAAAAACTTGATTTAATAATGTAGTAATAGGTAGTAACAAAAAAAGCTGACATGTATAAGGATGTGAAAATTCTTGTATGTGCTTGATGTGTGAAATATCTCTGAGGGATAGATGTAAACATGTATGCTTCAGTGCATGCACCAGTCATTGAGTACTTGCAGGAAGACCTTTCTTCTATGAACCAACAATTTTATAAGCATGTTTTTATCTAATAATGGCAGGTATCAGAAATTAAAAGGAAAGTTAGACAAAACTGATCTGATGTTATGGTACCCTGTTTAATCTTTTGATAGAGATAGTTGAGAAATTGAAAACACATTTTGATAAATTAATTATTTTTAAAATATTAGTAATTCCAAAAATATATATATTTTTTCATTATTCTATTTCACCCTAGAGGGATGCTTTAACACAGCAGTAGCAACTTTGTTAAATACATTTCTTTAACGATAGAAAAGAGACTGTGCAAGAATCAAAATAATTATTTTCTAGAATATCATTGATATGAGTCAGTTAAAGATATAGAAAATTCCATTCAGCTAGCTCTTTTCCAGGTCACTGATGTTACAACTGAATAGAAGAAAAAACCCCTAGAATGGACACAGCATATAAGCAATGGGCTTCTTGTACTCAGGAAACTGCTCTGCAACACTGAAAAAGCAGCTATTAAGCAGAAGGACATAGCTGTATAAGGGAAGAACATGTCTTTGAAAGTGTCTTCACTGGGTAACCCACAATCTCTTCCCACTCTCATGTGTTAGTAAAAGATCCAGGTCCTCAGAGTAGTTTAATCCGTAAGACTTGAACTTCTCACAGATGTTAAAACTTTCTGATATTTATAGTCAATCTACAGCAAATTTCATCTAACCAACATAATCTTTAGTAAAACAAATAAACAAATAAATTAAAACCATCAGGCAAATATTTCAATGAAACTGTATATGTCCAAGATGAATCACAGGTTTCTTATAATGTCAGACATATGTTTGACTATTAAAAAAAAAACAACGTAATATTATGGAAGTTTTGTAATATTAGTAGTACTGAGCTTCTATTGAGACAACTGTACCTTCTTTCCCCTATCAAGTAATTTCCAAAGCGTAAGTTCTACTTAAATGGAAACTATAGCAAACTTTCTTCGTTAATGAGATTCCATGTTAATCCCCCATGCTGCAAATCGATTATTTAAAGCCTTTCACCACTAATGAATCATATAGTACTTTCTGATTAATGCCAACAAGCTAGTTGTAATGCAGTGAAGCAATCAACACTTTGCTTTAAGAATACTTCTCTGTGGCTAAGGAAGAAATGACACAAAATATTTTAAAATGAAATGTTTTAAGATAAGAAAAGCACAGAACTCAAAATAAGGTAGAGAATATATAGTCATGCTTACTAGTAAAAGACTAAGATCTGTTATGTAGTAATTTTAAATTCTGCAATTCAGTAGTCAAATATCAACAGTCAAATACCAACATTTAGCATTTTTCAGGAAAACATTTTCTACTGAAGCATATATTATATTGACATATAGATGGTGATGAAAAAAATAGTAGTACTACCGTAGAAATATTAAGTGTTCTGCATATTTTATTAATTTAAGTAATGTAAGTGTAATGCATTGTGGTCAATATTCTGCCATGGCACTGAATAAGATTTTCTCTGTAAATGTATGTAAGAATGATATGTTATTTAGAAGGAAGTTTGGGATAAGAAGGAAAAAAGGTAACATGGCAAATTAGCCAGTATCCAGGCAACAAATTTTATGTGGTAAGATTTGTCATTAAAAAGAAAAGTAGCTGCTCTGATGTTTTGACTGGGAAAGAGGTACATGTCTTCGCAATGACTTGTATGGGGCTATGTTTTAGGTTTGAGACCAAAACAGTGTTGCTAACAAAGAGTGCAGACCATTTGGTGGGTTTTCCAGTACACCTGGAATCAATTGCCCTAAGGGTGGTAACAGAGTCCCACCATTTGTTATGGACTGATACAGTGTGCATGGGAACAGGATGAAGGTCCTAAACACCTGCATTATGTTGATGACATCATTATGTGAGGCGTCATGGTTTAACCCCAGCCAGCAATCACGCACCACACAACCATTTGCTCACTCGCCCACCAACAAGACTGGGAAAAAATTGGAAGGGTAAAAGCTAGGGAACTCATGGGCTGAGATAAAGACAGTTTAATTGGGAAAGCAAAAACCATGCATGCAAACAAAGAAAACCAAGGAATTAATTCACTTCTTCCCATGGTCAGGCAGGTGTTCAGCTATCTCCAGGAAGGCAAGGCCCCATCACAAACAATGGTTACTTGAGAAGACCAACACCATCACTCCAAATGTCCCTTCCTTATTCCATCTTCTCTGCCTTTATATACTGAGCATGATGTCACCTGATCTGGAATATCCCTTTGGTCAGTTGGGCTCGCTGGTCCTGGATGTGTCTTCTCCCAGCCTCCCATTCACCCCCAACTCCCTCACCACTGTGGCAGTACGAAAAGCAGAAAAGGCTTTGGCTCTGTGTAAGCCCTGCTCAACAATAACAAAAACAACTCTGTATTATCAACCCTGTGTTCAGCACAGATCTAAAACTCAGCCCCATATCAGTAACTGAAGAAAATTAACTCTACTCCAGCCCAAACAAGAACATGATGCAACACAAATATATTTGAGAAAAGTAAAAGAATAATTCGGATTGTTCTGAAAGCTAGATTTGCCATAAACTAATTGAAAGTCAATGGACTTGGACTCTAGGACATCTGACTTCGGCCTCTTCAGGGACCTACACAGAAGACTCTCATGGGAGCGCACCCTAGAGGGAAGAGGGAAATGAGAGAACTAGTCAATATTTAAGGACCATTTCCTCCTGGTTCAAGTGTATGCCTTGACGCACTGATGTGCTTGAGCAGGGAGGCTGAACTAGGTGACCACTGCTAGTCCTCTTCAATCTTGCCCAATCTGTGATTCTCAGTTTCTGACACCTGTAGAGGAGATAATTTTTTATAAATAAAATGTCAGGATGAGCATTATCATATTGTAATGGATGTAATTAATAAAATAACATCCACATCTCCACTAACTATCAAAAACATTACCATGAACTGGACAGTTATAAAGGTATGTTTATAAAAGTTCACAAAATCCAAATGAACAGTCAACAGCCAGTTCCCCTCTTGTTTTCAGTCTTGAAGTACTACTATTCTTCTTTATTTCTGGGAATGAGTATTGCAAAAATAGTAACAATATAATAAATTAAAGGAGTTCCTGAAAGTCGCATGGAAAAGAAGCTTCATGAACCCCTTCAAATCACTGAAACACGATATTGCACATAATATTCTAAGAAAATAAATGAAGTCACAGGGGAAGAAATCCAACCCTCCCCCCAAAAAAACCCAACACAAACTAAAGCACAAAGGAACAGAATAAAAGGGGAAAAGTATACAAATAAAGGTTAGAGCTTTTTGCAGTGTTGGATACTTGGAGTTACCAGTTTGTGAGTTTTTTCTTTTACTTGATTTGGGAGAAATACAAAACAAATCAAACTATTAGACATACATAGATCACAATATAGCCAGAAATAAAGAGGATGTTTATGATGAACACTCAAATGAGATGAGGTATGAAGAATATGAAACTAAGAACCTGAATTATTGATTACAGGGCATTTTTATTTTCTTAAAAATATTTTTTTTATTTTTAAATATGAAATATGTATTTCAAAACAGATACAAATATATCTAGAAACTGAATATCTGTTAGTGATAAATATAAATAGACAAGCTTGTGCTTAATTAAAAATATTTAAGGGATTTTGGTTTAATTTAGTTCAACATTATTCAGAGAAGGACTTAGAAAGGAAATATAATAAATGAAAAGTCTCCCTAAAATATGTCTTAGGCAGATAGCTAAGAAACAGTGAATTAATTCCTTAGCAAGGATCTGTTCCCAGGTACTTGAGGTCAGTTTTAAATGTGCGCTAATTTGTTATTTCCTGAGACTACTCGAGAGTAAGACAAGCAAGATAATTGTGCTTTTAGCAAATTTGCTGTTGTGTTGTGCCTTATTATCACTAGTAGGTATTTGAACCTTAGTGCTTTTTTTCCCTAGTAAAGCAGGCCGAATAAAACCACTAGTGATTCCATCAGCTTTTGCAGAATTGTTAATGTTTAGACAAATGTCAAAGAAGACCTGGGAAGACTTAATCACCACAGCACAAAGGAATTAATCTCCCATGTCTGTAGGACTTTCAGTCTGGGGTACTTTGTAACTCTGGAGCCAATAACTGTGTAACTGTGGGATGAGAAGAATGGTAAGCAAGGTGGAGGAGCATCAGTCTGGTGTCTAGTACTACTCATAGGGAAGCGAACAGCTTGGCTGCGATATCTGCACCAAAGGATTATTTTCATCTTTTGACAAATTGTTTTTGAGGTTCAAAAAGAGAAACAGTGAAGGAAAATACAGAAAAGATAGCTTATAACAGGTCTACCCACTAGCTGTGTCTCTTGAGAAAAAACAGGTGCAGCAGCTCCTAGATAGCCCAAAAGCTGCAACACGCACACAAAAGTAAATAAATTAATATGAAAAACACTAAGCATTTTAATGAAAAAATATGAAAATATTAAAAGCAGGTTTTTTCGATGTTCTTTGTTCTCACCTTATTTTACTAGTAGTTTAAAGTTTTCTGTGTAAATTATAAATGCTTTTGAAAAATAATATTACTTCTTTTGAAAGACCTCTTATTCATGCACTCAGAAAAATCTTATCAATCAATTATCTAAATATTATGAAAATAACTTTTTTGGGGTGTTATTCACAAAGAGACTTAAAATGAACTGAGATATTAAATATGCTAAAATTTATGTGTTAATGTAAAAAATAATTTCTTCTATCCCTTTTAAGTTCACTTATCATGCATTTGACCTTATGAATAAATCTCCTATTATAGAACCATCATTAGTGTGAGGATGATGGTTACTATAGCAGTTAGGGTAGCTCAGCAAGATATCAAAAAATTAAAACTTCAGTAATGTGTAAAGTAAAATGAACTTGATTCATCCTGTGACCATACAGGAAACAAGGCATTTTCTCTTCCACAGTGAATATGTCATATAAAAAACAGTATCAAAGATGAAACTTTTTAGAGGATTCTGACTTTTTTGCCTTGACAAAATTTTTATAGCTCCAGAGATCCTAGCATTTTAAAAAATAAGTTATTCTTATGAAAAGGAATATTTTAAAGTAGATCTAGATGGTGATAGTGTGGGAAGCTTGACATTTTGAAGTTTCTACTGACCAGGCAGTAATTTTCCAATAACTTGTTAAAAGAATTTAAACTTACTGGATTGAAGGACTGAGAAGGAACCTACCAAAAAAGTTACTGAAATGTAAGCTTAAATTGGATGACTATAGGGATAGAAACTGTTTAAGAGCTGTTTTCCCCTTGGATTTAATATTGACTTGCCATATGGTATAAAAAATGTGATAGGTCTGCACTTATAAGGAACAGTTCTTAGAGGGTGACTTTTCTGGAACTGTCAAGATCTGTGTTTTGATGAATATAACTGGGACAGTTCCTTAACACCATATGAAGCTATAGTATAATTCATGGATGTTTGCTTTATTTCCTCCAGTAATTTGTCTTATTAAATTTATCTGACTGGCAGTAGAGACAGATTATAAAACAAGTCAACAAAATAAAACAAAGCCATATGACTACTTTGTGTGAATGATAAATAATTTCCATACAATTTAAATGTTTTTGCTGCTATTTTTGTTCAACCCTTGCTTATTATGAGAATTCAGATGAAGGAGTGAAATAAGATAAAATTGTTCCTTGTTTGTATGGAATCATGTATGCTTATGTGTGTGAGCCATGAAGGAGTGGAAGGCTTAAATGGTGTAATTGCTTGTACACTCTTGTGATCCTCTTTTGTAATTATGTACTTGCACTCATACCAGCAGATGTACTTACAAAAATTCTCATTACCTCTAGAAGGTATTGTTATCCTCTTTTTTATAAGTATGTAAGTGAAGCCAATTAGCCTATTTTTTGCTCTAAATAGTCTTGAAATGTTTATTGAGGATTGCCCTGAAATAAAAATACTGCCTAGCAGCTTTTAAAAAAATTGGGTGAAACTTTTGATGAAAGTTTCCCAACAAGCAAAAGAGGTATTGAGCTATAAAATGGATGGATTGAGATTTCTTTTAAGTATAGCATTCGTATTATAGAGCCTCAAGTGCAACTGTTGCAAGTCCATGTGCACCTTACAAAAAATAAAAAATACCATGGGAACTATTACATGTATATTTGTTGTTTGTTTACAATTATGCTAGCTTTCATCATTGAATTTAGATTTTAAAATTTGCTTATTCAAAAGAATGCTATTGAATGTTTGGAATTATTTTAGTATCCCTGCACAATTTTTCTTTTGTGAATTGATCTGTAAAAGCTAGATTAAACTCTGCGTGTTGTATTAGGGTAGGCAGATTCAGACATCCTACATCCTTGCATAGAAATGACAAAACTGGTTTTACCAGTACATTCTAAGATTAGATTGTACAATTAAAAATACCTACTGTCTATATCTGCAAGAAAGTTTAGAGGAAACCAAGAAGGAAGACAGATTTTCCTTTTATAATCAGTGCGGAATTCCAGATCTACTGAAACACTGAGTGGAATTACATGTTCTTATGTCAATGTACAGTTTGACTCTCAGAATTAATTGGATTCAACTATTCAAGTCAGAGTATATCTGAGCATGAGTACATTAAGAATAGAAACTGAAATTAATTATGTTAATGTGACAATATGTTCACCCTGTTCAGTGCTGTTGCATGCCAGATGTGCTGATTTGAAGTAGCAGCCTTTCCATGTTTTTACAATATTCTCTTTGTCTAACACACTGTTTTCACACTCATATGCTTGCTTGCTTCTCCTGAGACAGACAGGAAATCTTTCTGCAGCCTTGCTTTTCACCATGAAGACTTAACAAAAAAAAAAAAAAAAGACCTTTTAGTATGATATATGCTAGCAGTGTTGATCACAGGGTAGTTTGTTTTGGTAAAGGATTTTCATTCTCCTCTGTAAAAGAGACTCTATTCTGTAAATCAACTGCCAAATATGGATGACCAGATATATACCGGAGAGATACCTTCTCACTGACGGCTTCATTAATTTCAATTGAGTTACTCTCAGAGATTAATTTAACACATTAAATCAAACCTACGTTCTCACTAAAATTAGTTGTAGCCCTCCTGCTTGTCTAAGAAGCCTTAAATATCTAAACTATTATTAGATCAGATAATTAATATGCTTGAAAACGTGTCAGTCAAAACATGTCTGTTTGCAATAGCTCCAGCTGAGCATGATTATCTCTCGATTACAAAAGCAACAGCTAAATGGAATGATAGAATTGTAGAATCACCTAGGTTGGAAAAGACCTTTAAAAACATCAAATCCAACTGTGGATTTAAAGACAATGAATATTAAGGACTATGTGAGAATAAGATGCAATAGCATATTTTTCCTCAGTATTTTGTAGGGTGGCACAAACTTAACTGTGCATTGTTGTTTTATGATCCTTTTTTTTTCATGTTGTAATAAAGGGGAAAAACATCTAATGGACCTTAACAAAGATGTGAATGCTAACAGAAGCATAAATGAAAGATTCCCTAAGTGCTGAGATTACATGTTATTATTATTACATTATCTCTTTATGAAAGTGTTCTACAAAGCAATAGAAGAGTTGAAAATTATATCCATAAGATCAATCAAGTCAATATGTGAGTAATTCGTGTTGATAATCTGGAAGAGGAATTGGGCAGAGAGCATTGCTGTAGAGTTCACATGTACTCCAAATTTGTGCTATCATTTAGATGCACATTCTTCAAAGCCAGTTTAAAACACTTTTCCTGATTATCATAAGTAGCACTATATAATATTATATTTTTTTAATATATATATATATATATAAATTACATATTTATTACCATCTACATAAAAACATATATTCAAATGTCTTCATCATGAACAGGGTTTTTAAAGAAAGGTAGTATCTTTTACTGGTTAAAAACATCTAAGCTTTTTGAATCGAATGTTTTTGACTTGCTATTGATTGCAACAAAATTTGTTAAGGACACATTTGGTCGATTTGAACCTGAAATCTAAAGCAAGCTGAGGCATTTTCATTAAAACCCATCTATGAAATGAAAACTTCTCAATTCAATTTAAACTGGACTTTAGCTACTGAACAGTCTTATTACTGAGTGCAAGTCTGAGTGAGTGAATATTAGGGAGCATGATGGATATTTATTTGACAGTCATATTTTATTCATGACACATAACAGAATATACATGGCTAATGACCAGGAAATAATCACTCTTTTACTGAATGCATGCATTTAGGTGTTTTACGAAGCTACTTGAAATTCCCCAAAGAAAAGTGTTAGTTAGACTTCTGCTGCTGATATACATTACCTGATTCCACAGGATCATTAAAACTTTTTTGTCCATTGCTACCTATGATACTAAGAACTTCGTAAGATATCTGATAGTCTGCTTCTCTGAGTTGCCTGGCAAAAAAAAAAAGGCTGTATAATTTGTTAAAAAAAAAGAAAACTGACATTCTTTCAGAAAAGTTTGTTCTGTACTCACACAAGTTATAAATTATAAATTGAGACCAAGTGCTTAACAGTGGATCCAATTATGTGTGAAATTATTGATATGGCAGCGAAAAGCGGCAATCCGAATAATGAGACAGCACATGCCTTGGTTTGCAAGGGTCGAGAGCCAGCCAGCAGCAGCAGCCTGTTTATTGTATTGTCCTTTCATATAATAGGAACCCAGGTATATGATTGACTGGGTTCTACACCACCCCAGTCCAGAACATATATCAGAAGAACAATAACAATAGGTGCTTATCTCTATTGTTTTCATATTTCTCATGTGGGAGAAGGATTTTTCCCACAAGCAGCCCCAGGCAGCAAGCCTTGGGCCACTACAATTGAAATGGTTTAAATTTATATATTGTATAATAAAATGGCAGTTGAGTACAGGAAAACACTCATTTACACAACACCAGTAAAATGAGCATTAGATAGGTTGCTTTTTTGGTGAGAAGTATAACTGTATTTGACTGAGTTAGAGAAAATCAACAGCAAAAGTCTTTAATTGGGTTTTATAGCAAAAGTGATTGAAATTTCATGAAACACACATTTTCTAGAAATCTGGTTAATATTACTATTATCCTGTTATAATAATGAAACAGGACTGATTTAGATATTTTATTACATTGATTTAAATTTTCATTAATTGTGAAGTAATCCTTCCCTTTATTTTATTTTGTTATTTTAGGAGGTAAACTGGAATAATTGTCTTCTCTTTTAGCTACTTGTATTTTCCTGATCATAATTCTACAAACAAAGGAGCCTCTGAAAACTATATATGTCATCAAGCACTCTATTTAAAGTCTTACATTGTGATTAATCTTTAGCTCTCTAAAACAAGATTGTTTTAACGTTTGGGGAAAAAAGCAAGTACTTTAAATAAATGATACTCACACAAAAGCACACACATAAACAAACACACGCTTAAGGATTACAAAGTGTACTTTTCAGTAATCACTCACTCGAAGCTGTTTAGTCCTCTTCTGTTAAGCATTGGATAATTGGTCTTGAGGAGATTGAAGACATAGGTTCGGGTAGCATCCTGATAAAGAAAAGTCATATCAGAATATGAAACTTCCTTAAAAAGCTTGTTGCACAAGGTTGTCAATGATGTTGCTGCAAAAGAAATGTCAGTGAAGCACATGCAACCTGATTCTGAAAGGCATAACTTAGAGAGCAAAGCAAAGCAAGGAACACATTTCTGTGGCTGAAACAAAAGTAACAAAGGACAAAGAATTTTGAAGTAAAAAATTGCACTCAAATGGATTTCTTGAATTAAGAAAGTAAAGACTAGAAGAATACATGTGTGTCTTACATAAGTAATTGTTAGATGTAAATAATCTTACAACCTAAAAGAGCTATTTGTTTACACATTAAAAAAATGACTACTGTGTGTAACTGTGATGTTCAGTGAAGGCCATGCAATTTTGCACCCCATATACTTGGTGATCTTAGCTGCTTGATTGTAAAGCATCTTTCAAATCGATACATTAAAAACCTTTCTTCAAAGATCTCAAACACTATTACAACTGTAAGCAATGGATTGAGTTTACTGCTTCTCAGTGTTATTTTTCTCAGAAGAGGTTGGGGTTATTTCCACTGATGCTTAAATAGGAAATTCTAAGATGAAATAAATAACATTTCCCTTTTTTTCATCTAAAATTGATCCAGATGGATAGGGATATAACAGTAGTGAGAGGTGAAGAATAAAGAAGAGGAAAATCAAACAAGCTACAAGTAGTTTCAAGTGATATTTTTAGCCACTTTTTTTGGTTTTTTTTGTAATAGTATGAAAATAACTTTCAAATGAAAATTAATCTCTACT
>VZRZ01006836.1:0-21895 GCA_013398175.1 Climacteris rufus | reverse complement strand
TTTTTTTTTTTTTTTTACATATTAAAACTGTAATTTTGCAGTTAAGTAGTCTAATCAAAACTTTTCTATGAACTTTTACTGAAGATGCGGAGGATCTTTGAACATCATGGCCAAATTCTGAAACTTATCACTTCACAACTAAGACAATATCAGAAGCCCTTTTCAAAAATGTGACACTAAGGGACAAATTGTGTCTGGAATTTTCTTAGTAGTCTTCAATAGCAATAAAAAGAAACAGTTGGCATTTGCAAAATATCATTCAGGCAATTTGAAAGTTACCTTGAATTTAGATTTATTTATTTTCTGGAATTTCTCTTTACAGTGTAGAAATTTCTGCTATCCTGAAAGGAGAAGTAGGGGAAAAAAGTGATAAACACAAAAAATAACTTTCCAAGATATTTAAAAATATTCTTAGAATTTACTATTAAAAAGGGAAAGCAGAGATGCATTTTTAAAAGTTACTTTTCATTTAAAAAAACCCATATTTTGAAGGAAAATTCCAACCTACTCTATAGAGTTCTCATAATGATGGAAGTTGCTGGTTTTGCTATGTATTTTACTTTTTTCAATTCAAGCTTGCTGCTTTAGAGACCATTGAATTTATTGTGTTTCCTTGACTTAAATGATACTTCCTACTAGTTCAGTTTTACACTTCCTTTTCAATTTGCTTGCTTTCTGTATGTTATGGTCCTATTGTTCCTTTCTTTCCAAAAATAAGGAAGACATAACCGGGCTTTGCTTCTCCAGAATGAGCAGCTTTTAGTGGATTACACTCTGTATCCCAATGTCGTTTCATCCTTTTCCAAGATCTTATTTGCTGGCCTCAGCAAAAAGAAATAATACCTCAATCAAAGAGGAATAAAGTGGGCAGAGAGTATATCATTAAGCAGTTTTAAACTACAGTTTGAAGGAATAAGATAAAAAGAGACAAAGAAATTCAACTCAGTATTCAAGGAGGTTCCAGTTATATGCTCCTATATTCCTGCATCTAAAGAAGAAAGAGAATTTTACAAAACTTTTTTTATTAAAAAGACCAATATATTAACCCTCCAAATCTTGAGGTTTGAGTGCAGTTTACAAACATTTATGGAGTATATGAAGACCAGAATCCAAATTTCTTAAAATATTCCTTTTATTTTTCTTGCTTATTTTTGATGTTTCTCATGTTCAAGTTTATTCGAGAACCAGAAGGATGAAGGGACAGACATTGTCTTTCTGAGCAGTGCGAACACCACTGACCGTTCTCTCTATGAAGATCTCTCAGAAGTGTAGTAGTGTATTCAAAACCTGCACTAGTAGCAAGATACGGCAATTTGAGGCAAGGCTGTATGATTCCTCTGGGGGGTCAGGAGAAGAGAAGCTTTCATTTGTATTGCACAAGTATATGTGTTTATATATATATATATATATATATATATATATATATATTTGCCGTGATTTTGTAAGGACTGTCAGCTGATTGTTTTTGCAAAAAGATATTTGCTATGGCTCACATTTCAGATAGTTTTTAATAAGTAGATTAAACAATTTAAGTGGTTGATGATTCTTGTTTTAATTTGCTTAATTATGTTATTCTTTAGAAAAAAATGCTTTCATATAAATTAACTTCAGTACTCCCTGCTCTTTCACTGTGTTGCTGAAATGAAATTTTCTGCAGAACCAGTCTAAACCAGATGATGTAGAATCTTCATCCTGTAATTAGGGATGAATGAAGCTCAGAAAGCTTTGAGTTTTTGATAATCTTTCCAAAGCTAAGGTGCTTAGCATGTGTTTTTATGAAGCTATCTGACTGAGGTGATATTTTTGCAAGGATCATTTGGTTTCCATCAGATACTTCACATACCTTGAGTATAAAAATAAAAGGATAATCTAAAATAAAAAAAAAAAAAATTTAAAAGGTAGTTGAGGTGATATTCAAAGATGGAAAACAGTTTGGGAAGGAATTCAGCAAGTTAATATTTCCCATGGTAGGTGCTCCTACTATTTCCCTGCTTAACATTTGATCTTCTCTTTTCTCCATCTTGAGAATTGAAACAGAAAAGTATTTGCACTGCCCTTTTACACAAGGTGAACTTTATCATTTGCACTGAAATGACACGTCTCTTTTTCACTTTCCTAAGTTTTGATCCTTTATTAATGACATATTAGTGTGCATATGACATTGAAGCTGTGACTATTAACTTCTAATGTAATAAGACAGGACCCAGTATTTGCAATTTCATCTAATCTAGAACTCCTTCTGACAAGAAAAAGTAACTGAGGTGCTTAACAGTCCTTCTAATACACTATACCTACAATTCACGCTGTATTAAAACAGACCTCTCTGACTTAATCTTTTTTGCTTGCCTTTTTTTTTGTCTATTTCAACTTCTACTGAATTTGCAACATTATACATTCAAAAAAGAATAGTGTCTCCTTGTCCATAGTGTCAAAGTATCTAATTGTAATAAAACTCAATCACTTTGAATAAAACTCTTTCACTATATCTGATTTATGGACATAAGCACAGTAGCATGAGAGGTACAGTTATTAGGTACATTTAGGCATCATGGTTATTTCTTGTCTAATAATCAGCTTGTAATGTAGCAAGTGGATACATGAAAGCCTTTTCTCAGTCTTAGCAGAAGATTCAGTGTTTTAGATTTTCATTTACCACACAGTTACAGAGTAACAGTGTATATGTTTCCTCTCATTTTTGTTTCTAGCAGAAATACTTTTGTCAGGGCTGTTAACTCATGATAGAAAAGTACCTAAGTGGACTTCTCAAAACCGAATCAGTGAGATTGTGAAAGTGTTTGGTTTGGGTATTTTTTTTTATTTTTAAGAAAGTCCATGTTTTTTTTTTTTTTTTTTTTTGAAAAATTCTAAGTGCTTTGCTTTATGAACATGGTTTTAAATGTCAAAAAAAAAAAAAAAGAAGACACTGAAAAATTTTAAAAGTCAGGTATTATGGACTGTCTGTCTGTGTGTGTTATTGTCTGTCTGTGTGCGTTATGGCTTTCTTTTAATATACTTGGTAAAAGAAATATATGCATAAGACATTGATGTATAATCACTAACTGCACATAGTTTAAGCTTGAGATTGACAGCATCCTGTACATAATATATGGAGAAACTTCTTCAATTCCACATTGTCTTGCATATTCTCAAGTTCTGGGATGAAAAGGAACACCTTCCAGATTCCCATATAGTTTGTTTACTATTCTAAATCACAACCTTCCAGAAAGGTAACAATATTTTGCCTGCTATGTATTATATATTTTTTTATTTTAACCTGTCATGCTATAAAGAAATTTGTTACCTCTAATTTGTTGTTTGTCTTAATACTGTCATATGGTAAAATTCTCCACAGCAGCTGCAGAGTATTTAACATTGTACTTAACTTGCTATGTCTTTAAATAAACTATTGCTTTTAAGGTGTAATAGTTTTCTCTATTCCTATTTGTTTTGTAAGAATTGAATAAGCACCAGATCTCTTTTAAATTCTCATTTATTTCTTCTTCTTGCTAAATACTTACATTTGTAAATACTGATCCAAGTAAATGTGTAGTGACTTCAATGTGACGTCAATGTAATTTTATAAGTTTTCACTGGTATTCCCAAGGAAAATATTGCATTAATGTCATCTCTTTGTGATGTTTGGGGAGACAAATTGTGTGTGTTAGGCATGACAAGCAAGACAGCCCATGTCCTAGAAATCTTTCTGTTCCTTCTGTGCCCACTGTCACTAAAATATCTGCTCAGGATAATTAATAAAGGAAAAAAAAAAAAAAACAACAACCACAAAGGACTATTCTTTCATCTCTAGTCCCTCAATACATATATTCTCAATGGAAACCTTTACTAGTTTTTTATTTGTTTATGAATAGAAATCCATGGAACTCACTTTGAATCCTAAAGCTATCAGTTGTAACTCTTTATTGGGCAGGATTTTTGTTTTATTTCTGTGGAAGTCTCTCATTATATGGTGGATTGACTTAAGCAAGGAGGAAGTGAACTTAAATAATAAATTTTAATGTTTTGCTTTGTAATCTACATAGTTCCCCAAAACTAGTTTCTCACTAGCTGACACAAGTTGTTACCAACTCTATGCTTTATACTTTTTTAAAGTAATTGTGTAACTTAATATGCATTTGTGCAGATACGTTTGAACTTCCATTTTGTTTGCAAGAAATTAATAGAGACCTCAATTATACCTAAATAATGGCTCACTTTTACACATTTTTGACACTTTCATTAAAAAGAAAATTTGAGTTCAACTATAAATAGGCAAAACAGAGTTTGGATAAATAAAATGTCTCAGACAGATTAGGAAAAGATGTATCTAAACATGTTTTTCAGAGAAGACTACTTGATTTATAGAAAAGAAACCACACATGGATTAACAAATTCATTAAAATGTGTATAATGTTTCTAACATTTTGGATCTCTTCTCTTTTTATTCAGACAGTAGAGAAAGCTTTCCTCTTTTTGTGACCACTGTTAGCTAATAACTCCATAATAAGATGTGAAAGAAAGGCTTTCTCTGCAAAAGAAAAAAAAAAGAAACAAAAAAACCCCTTAGTACTTCTATGGTTTTTTGTGTACTTTATGATAGCTCTGAATGTGTCCTCTGAAATTATACAGGTCTCTAAAAAATCTAAATAAAAAATTAACGGTTGCATAGAATGATCAAATGAAAGCAGGAGATAGTTTAATATCTCAGAGGTAGAACATGCAGTAACAATGTCACATGTGGTTTAAACCCACCGATATAACTAGCAGCCAACCTAAAGATCCCTTACAGATTAAAAGCAAATATAAAATGTTTGATAGAAATAGGGCAAAGAAGGGTAATTTATTTTCCTTAGAGATTAAAAAATGGTATGAGACAGAATGGAGACAAATATCTGTGACCATGCCTACGTGCAATTAGAAAGAAAAACTGTCAGGAGAGATCCAAAAATTACTATTAAATGCAGCAGACATGCCCATCATGATTAACAATCATAATAATCATCATAGTGATAATAAAGAAAGGAACAAATGAAAGAAAAAGAAAGAACCAAGATGAATATGATTAGACAGTTACTTAGTTTTATATAAAACTTATTAGTTAGAGGCTTCCGTTTTTCCATAGTATTTGTGTCAATTTGTTCTTTCCCATGGAATTTTTCATATTTCACCCCAGAAAAGCAAAATTAAGAAATAAAATACCCCATAGAATTAAATACTATGAAGCAGATATAGAAAAATTTTAATCAGTGAAAACTTTGCTTTTATAGCAACTTGATGTGAAAAAGTCTGGCGTAGGTCCTTAAAAATGATTTAAAATTATGAGAATGACTCTGAAGATTTCTGGCTTGGAAGAAAAACATATGTCATGTAAGTTTATAATTTCCCTCCTGATGTTCACAGTAGGTTTCAGTATGTCTGTTTGCTTATTGTGTGTTTTGTCTTTTCATTCCTATCCTTTTAATTTAGGGAAAGACAGTATAAAGCCAGTGGAGCTGCAGAAGTGGGGTAAAAGGTCAAGATTATAGGGTCAGGTATGACAACTTGGCTCTTAGATTCTAATTGTGTAATAGCTAAACTATGTCTCTGTAACAGTTAAAATAAAATATTGTAATATTCTGTACTTCCTTTGCCTACTTTTCTTCACCCTCATTATTTTTTTAAAATATATTTTGTGACCTTGTTTGTATCAAAAATATTTTAAACCTGCAAATTATACCTTTCTTTTAGAATATTATGTGCCCCTGCTTCCTTTGAGATGAAAGGCACAGCCAGCCAGAGATGAACACCACTCTGTTTAAGAGAGAGGTGAGAAAGAGAAGGTCACAGGTCACATTTTAAACTGTGTTATGTGAGGTAGGATTCAACATCTGAGCAATACAGATCTAAATAGACAGTCTAAGAAAGCTCAGTCCTTTTTATACTTTTCAATATGTAAAATAATTTTTATATCATTTATATTCATGTTCCTTATTGAAATCTTAATCAGTTGCTTTCCAAAGATTTACTTCCAAAGATTACCCTAATAGAGTTAAAATAATAAACATTTGAAAAAACATCATTTAATAATACACTATTCATTAACGACAAAGCATATCTGCCTCATCCTAATCTTCTGCTAAAGATTAACACCTGTTTTGTAACATGTTACATTTTTGTTTGTCTGTCAATACCATAGATTCATTGTACAAGGAAAACTCAGCAATCAGACCCTGTCTGGAATTTTAGTAATACCAGGAAATCCTTAAAAGCTGCACCTAATCTTTCATACATATTTAAATACTGGAATATTATGTTATGTCTGAGGCTTTAACTTGTATTCACTTCAGTAGATTACATAGTGTCTGGCCACATAAAAGCCTGAAATCTGTTTTAATGTAAAATAAATAATTTTCATTTCAATTAGTAGCTGTAAGTCAATTAATTAGTATTAGCAAACTAGGTGAAATTATTCCAATTTGGGCATAGATATGTGTAAGCATAAAATATAATCCTTTTACTGATTTCTTACTATAAATTTCTTTTTTTTCCTCAGCAGACCAATATTTTCTTCAACAGTTTTTATAGAAGCCCCCTTGAGAGACATTAGATGTTTAAATAGCATATTAGCTGACAAGCAACCTGAAAAGTATAAGACATGATTCCTAATCAGCAGAAAGTCCAGTGATTTATTTCTGTTGATTAGTCTGAGATTCTCATTTGTCTTCAAGGATCTGGAAAGCCAGTCAAAGGCTTCTGGGAAGTGATAGACTTAAAAAAATTCAGTAGCTGCTAATCATGGCCTTACCAATTGATCACTAAACCACAAGTTCATGAGATCATACAGGATATTTCAACTACTTTACAAGTGAAATACTCTGGACTAGTACAGTAAAATTAGGTTTGAAAAACTGTTAAGGAGCACTTAGGATGGAGTACCTCTCCTATAAGGAAAGGCTGAGAATTGGGTTTGTTCAACCTAGAAAAGAGAAGGCTTAAGGGTGACCTAATTGTGGCCTTTCAGTGCCTGAAGGGAACTTTCAGAAAAGATGAGGCAAGACTATTCGCAAGAGTATGTAGTGATAGGGGAAATTGGTTTGAGTTGAAAGAGGGTAGGTTTAGAATACATATTAGGGAAAAAATTCTTTACTGTGAGGGTGATTAGGCACTGGAACAGGTTGCCCAGAGAAGTGAATGCACCGTCACCAGAACTACTTGAGGCCAGATTGGATGGAGCTCTGAGCAACTTGGTCTAGTGGAGTGTATCCCTGCCCATGGCAGGGGACTTGGAACTAGATGATATTCAAGGTCCCTTCCAACCCAAGCTATTCCTTGGCTCTATGATTCTATATACTGTAGTGGACTCATTGTGAAAGTACAAAATATTACCCTTCACCAAATCACCAGGTTGCCTCTAAACAAGAAGAAAACAGTGGGACAGTGACAAGTGATAAATTATGTGATAGCAAATGCTTATCTCTCCCGAAGCAAAGTGTTTGACTGGAAGATTTGGATTTTTTTTCCTTAGGAATAAAGAAAAAACAATCTATTTGTTTCAGATATGCAAGTCAAAAGACTCAAAATAAAAAATGGTCTTGCAGTTGGGTCATAGGAAGATGTCACTATATTTCTCATTCTGCATTTCTAGTTGCTTTTGGTATAGCTGCAGATTACGTCTATAGCAATCAAGAAACCACCTTTGTTGTTTTATTTGAAAACCATATGTGATTATGCATTAAACATAAACTGAAATATATCAGTGCAATCTTACTTTTCATTAAAAATTTTCCTAGAGAAGAATATAACAAGTGTAATACTCATTCAGTTAATCTAAACTGTCTGCATTAATTTATGGTTTTAAAATTGATACTTTCTTTCAATCCATTCATGATTTTCCAGATTATATTTCCTGTCCGCCTATTCATTTCCTCATGTATGGAGTCTAATTAGATTCTCCTTGCATAGAAAGTGCTTCATGAAATTGGTAATCCTCATCACCTAGAATTATCATGACCAGAAATCAGAAAAACAAACCTGAAAAACTGAACAAAAAAGAAAACAGTAGCTATGAGAGAAGAATTTTTAAATTCTTCATTATAAAATGTCCTAGGGTCTAGAACATGGGAGCATATTTTTAAACCTGAATGTATCTTAAGCATATTTAGAAATAGGAATATTTATGCATTTTACTTCATGATTCCTAATTAAAATGCTCATATAGTCAGAGACATTAAGTTGGATATGAAATTTAGCCCAATCTATAGTAAGGACACATCTCAAATACCAAAGATACTTTGGTTATTTTCAAATAGTACCTTTGGTGTCATACCCCAAACAACTATGGGAGGTGGGTAATAAAATATCCACATAATTGTTCAGTGGCATATGCAAAGGAGTGTTTTCTGTTTCATTTGTGAGAGTGTTTCATGTCACTTTTCGATACTAGGTTGTGTAGGATGTTATGAGTTATTTTAATGTGCACCTGTAAATGAAAATTCACTAAAAGGGAATGTGATCAGATTTTTTTCTTTATTAAACTAGACAGAGTGAGATAGATTACATTTTAGCTTTCATCTTGAAGGTGAAGTGACAAGGATCGTTGAGCCAATCTCCTATCAAAGAAGAGGTTTTGATCTCCACGCTATCCTACCTTCTACTCCTCCTCCTTCCTTTCTCTTGCACTACTTCTGACAGCACATTTTATTTCTCTTCTTTATACTACTACTAGCTAACTCATCGACTCAGAAGAATGATGTTCATTGTGAGAGGGGAGGGAGGAGAAAGGTGTTAGTTTGAACTAGTTCCTGGAAGAG
Source organism: Climacteris rufus (assembly GCA_013398175.1). Classification (NCBI taxonomy): domain Eukaryota; kingdom Metazoa; phylum Chordata; class Aves; order Passeriformes; family Climacteridae; genus Climacteris; species Climacteris rufus. The sequence continues at coordinate 13,109 of VZRZ01006836.1, read as the reverse complement.
ATCTGTTGTGCTCCAGTTTTGCAACATAAATGACTGTTATAAGGGAAGAGTAAAGTTAGAGGTATACCATGGAGGAAAAGGCCTTAGAAAGCATAGTCTACTATGTAACCAGCTTTTCAGGTTATAGTATAGTGAAAACACTACTTTTAGTTCTAAATAAATCACCATGTGTGTATATCCAAAGAAGGGCAATGAAGCTGGTAAAGGTTCTAGAGCACAAGTTTTATGAGAAATGCCTGACTGAAAAGGAATTGTCTAGCCTGGACAAAGGGAGGCTGAGGGACAACTACCTGAAAGGAGGTAGCAGCAAGGTGGATGCAGTCTCGTTCTCCCACATAACAATTGGTAGGACAAGAGGCCTCAAGCAAAGTTTAGACTGGGTGTTAGGAAATAATTCTTCACTGAAAGGGTGGTTTGGAATGGGCTACCCAGCGAAGTGGTAGAGTCATTCCTAAAGTTATTTAAAAGATATGTAGATGTGGCACTCAAGGACATGTTTTAGTGTTGGGCTTGGCATTGCTGGGTTAATAGTTGGACTCAATGACCTTCGAGGCCTTTTCCAACCTAAATGATTCTATGATTCTATTATCTCATGGTTTGTTTGCACAATATTGAATGCAGCATATTATGGAAGACCAAGATAAGCCCTTAACCAGTGCAAAAATGGAATAACTACATTGAATTAAATCTATGTTGACATAGTTCTGATGAAATATAATATGCTTAATTAACTTGTTAAAAACTTTTTGTACTTAGGAACAGAGGACACTGCCACGGCTAGGTAGTGGGTTTAAAATGCTGCACAAAGCCCACCGGGTTGACTGGAACCAGCACCCTTCGGCGCTGCCCCCAGCTCCCATTCGCAGGAGTACGGCAGCAGTAAGTGCAGGGGCGCTGGAGCTGTGTTCTCCCACCTCGTGGTGTAAGCATGACAGAGACAAAGAGATGGTACGGAGGAGCCTCTCCCGTACAGCAGTCTGGGTTTATTGCGAACACGTACAGCAGAAAAAGACACGCATCTGAACTTGCACAGCACTTTTAAAATCCAGGAAACAGAGGCAGAATGCTGACTCAAGCCAATCACTGAGAGGACGGGTGGGACGCGGCTTGACTGACAGGTCACCAGCCCAATGCGACTGCTGTCCGCAGGCACGTCACTCCAGAGCCGGCTGGCCCCGGGTGTGCACGGGAACACCAAGTTTCCCTGCTGCTGTGCCCGCCAAAGGGGAACAAGCCCAGTCAGAGCCGAGGGGCAGGCATTCCAGCTGTCCCGGCTCAGGCCGGGACCCTGTGCTGTCTCAGTGAACCGCAACAGGACACAAAGTTTTAATAATATTATATTATCATTTTATTTTAAAACAGATTGCCACGTTAGAGGAAAAAAATATAATTAAGTTATGTTTATACTTAAGAACAACCCAGAGCAGGGGAGTAAATTGATCATGGGATCCCTTCATAGGGTAAAGCTCTGAATGAACTCACCATTCAGTAGATTTTCAAAAGAACCAGAGTAAGAAATCAGTTCTGAGTCAGACAGGTTTCATTACTGCACTTTCTCAATAAGCTACTAAGAAAATTATTATAGGAATATCATTTGTTATTTTATGTCTAGAGTTTCTCTATAAAGTTCATCAGTTGCACATGATGACAATATGAAGGAATAGTCTCAAAAATAAGGGAAATCTAAAACAGTTTTGAATCTAAAATGTGAGATATATTTTTGAGGTTGCATATGGACTTTATTCAGCCTTAAGTGTTAATCAGTAATACCAGTAATCTGTGAAAGCATATGCAGAAAATAAATGGAAATTAGTAAACTATAGCTGAAAGAAATCCATTCTTTCCCTCTACCTCTATGGAAAAAGAACATATTTTGTAGCAAACCATTCAGGTTGCTATTATACAGTTTCCTGCAGATATCAAATCTCCACAAGTCAGACAGGATTCTGAGAAAGCATATAGTTTGTCATCAAATGATAAAGGGCATATAAACTGAGGCTTTGGAGAAATATATTACTGGAGACTGATGCAAACAGAAATACATAAACACTGTAAGCATAAAAGCTATTTCCTTGTTCCTGTGGTGATATACTTTGCAAAGTGCTTTCATTATTGTACTGCAATTCTGTATGACATTTGCTTCTGGAATGTTTTTTACTGTTCTGCTGATGTTTTTCTCTCCCTGCTTCTTTTTTCCACATAAATAGCAAAAATTAGAATACTGACATAATTCTGAGAACAATTAATTATGTCTCTCTTTCAATTTATGGTCAAAGCTAGCATTGGAAGTAAAAGTCTCCTTTGATATTATGCAACCTTTTGCTAGACAGATTCATATTAAATGTCCATTGTGTGAATGCCTTGAAGAATTCCCCGGCCAAAACCAACTGGATGGGATGACTGCAGAACAGACACTGTAAATCACAGCTGTGTATTTAAGTATCCAAAGATCTTTTGATTCTAACGTGTGTGTCAACAAAGAACTGAGACTATGTTTCCTAAGTAACTGCCACAGACATTGCTAGCAGTAAATGTCATTTGGAAAGTATAAATATGTATAGATATAGCAGGGGCCACCTGCATCTGTAACAGTAGAATTACTTTAAGCAGCTTTTAACACCAGCTTGTTTTGACCTTAAGCATTAGGAATATTATAATTCTCTAAGCATTTTTTTCCCAGTGGTCCTGTAAAAATATAATTTACATTCTTTTTTGCACAACAGAGGGCTCATGCTAACTGTATCTTTTGTGCAAGGCCCTACTTGTGACCTGTTAGGCTTGTTATCAACTGCTTCTGAGAGCTTACTGTGTGAATCAGAGTTTGGTATCTGCTGCCTCTTCTGATGATGTACAGTTTTATAATGAGATAACAACAAAGGTCTTGAAAATATGAGCATAGATTGAAAGCAGAGGCACCAGAATGACAAAAATTCACTGATGGGCAATTAGTGATCATGGAGAAAATAGTCTTGAGAGTTGGGTGAAGATGAATTTTGCTTTTAGAAAAGGAGCAGCAGCTGAGCAAAGTTTAAAAAGAGTGGAGAAGTCACATGCTGTGGCCTGGGAAAATTTTGCCTCTATGTCGCAGAGTGCGAAGTCTAGAAAGAGGAGGCCACAGGTTAGCAATTCTCTAGAAACTTGATTGTCTTACAAAAGGGAGATACCAGATTTGAGGAGCTGGGGGAGAGAAAGAAAAACAAACTGCTACATTTCTGTCTTCACTTATCAACAAGCTCTGTAAGCTGACTAGCCTGATAACTAAGATTTTATAAAGGACTAGCTCTACACATTGTTGTATACTCAGAACTAATATAGGATTGTATAAAAGTGGTATCCCCAGAAAAACAAATCTGCGACCCCCACCACTGAGAAGCCCAAGATGAAGAAACACCAATGGGATGTCACTGGGTCCGTGGGAGTTTACTATCTTCCGCTTGATCTCACTCTCTCCCTGTCTCCCTCCCTTTTTTATTTCTTTCTATCTCTCTACTTCACATTTACTGTTAAATAAAATCCACATTATTGATTTCAGTGTATGGTCTTGGCTGCACCATAACTTGGGCAGTGGCATCTCTCACTAATCGGATCATAACAGTATCACTCACAGAAGTTATCACTTTTCTGTTCCAGGTTCTGATGTGTTGGCTGCCTCTGGACTAGCCCTTAGCCACATCATTAGTAACCTCTGCTTTAGCTCCATAGATTTTCTTGCTAAGTTGCTTCATTCCCCTTCCTGAAGCAATTTTCACAAAAAAATCTGATGAGTCTAATCATCCGGGTACTGCATATTGTGGACATTATTACCTGCTTAGTCTTAATGCTTGGGTGTAATATCACATACTAACTTTGACTATCCTTCTCTAAATTTGTATTCCTAACTACAGTGAATTTCCTAACACCTATCTTAATATGTACCACTTCAGCAAGGAACTGGTTTTGCTTTCAGTGATTAGTGAAAATAATGTCAAAACTATTAATCATTATCTGTGTCCGAACTCTCTACCTATTACTGTCTGTATTATCTGTAAAATCTGCACATCGCTTTTTGTCTCTAGCAGTCATTCCATTCTGTGGTAAACTATGCTATTGACATTTCTTTTTATAACACATCACATAGGAGACCTCAATGGCATCTATTACGAAGAATAAAATATGAAGCAAATAACACAATCACAGATATTCCTTTACATAGCACTATCTAGGATGAAGTCACAAGAAAAAGTTTTACTGCATGAATTTGCCACAAATTCATAGTTAGCATCAAGAAGGAAAATGTAGTCCCGCTAAATGAGTATATATTGAAAGGGACAAGACTATTAAAAAAAGAAAGCCTCTTCTGCATCAAGTGTAAGATATGATAATGGCTTATTTTCAAGAACACTCTTTGTTAAAAAGGATATATTAACCATTTGCCAAAGCTGAATTTACTTACACAGTCTCTGAGTCTTTTTAAATAAATGTTTTTTAAAAGAATTCAATTGGCAGAAAATAAACATATGTATGAAACACCAGAGAAAGAGAACATTGCCAGCGTTTATTGTACTGAAAAACTATATTAGGTACTGCCTATTAACAAAGATGGCCTTTTAGCAATCTAACAAGTAACAATGGATTCCTCCCCCTTTTTTATGTATCAGAAATACTGAAACATCATATTCAAAACGCTCTAATCTTTATTTCTGAATTTCTTATTTTCTAAAGGTAGCTGCCATTATTGGTAGGAACTTCATTTTGCTTCATTTGCTAGGTGAAATATAAGCAGGTAAACCGTGTTTCCTTTCAATTCAAGAATCACTGTTAAAAGTTGTCTAAGTTATGTTCTACAATAAGCTCAAAGTTAATAATATAAATATATAATTATGTCATGCACTATATAATATACCTTTCACCAGTCAGGTCAAATATGAGACATATTTACATGTTTTGTGTTATACTCCTGGTGAACATACTGAGTATAGGCAGGTTCCCACCTGGACTGCTGGACATACATAAAAAACAGATACATCAAGGTTGTGGGGGTGAGGGTGCATTTCGTGATGTGTATAGTTTTTCCAGTATGGGATAATTCATTCTTTGGGGGGTGGTAGGGGGGGAAGGCAAACCAAACCAAAACAAAAACAAACAAACAAACAAACAACAACAACAAAAAAACCAAACCTAAACAACTCTGATAAAATTCTGGAATAAGAATGAAGGCTAGACTGAGATGCTTGTGAAATGCTGCTGTTGAACAGAATCAGAGAAAAAGCTTCTTTAAGCCTATATTTAAAATAACCTCTAAGAATACTCTTCTCTTGAGTTGTATTTGATATAAACTCAGCTTATGCAGAGGGAAGGTATGTAGTTTTGTCTGTTCATTTCAGTTTTAATAATCTTATTTTGCTATCTTTTCTCTTTATGTGTTGCATTAGCAAAAAGAAATCTTTCTGGGTGATAGAAACCAAGCATTTTGAAGTCAGCAAGACAAAATTCAATAGAATTGGCATGTCCTTGGGATGTCTGACTTGTCTTTTTCAGTGAGCAGTTTCATTAGAACAAGCAGTTGGTGAGGACAATCTTTATTCATAACTTTTTGTGATCATTCACATAAATTAAGATCTGGACATCTTTTGTGCATTAGGAACAAGATCTTCCCCAAACAATTTTTCTCAGATCAGAGATCACACAATTATTGAGATATCTACTAATGCATGTTAGGGAGGAAAAAGCTGAGATTAAAGGGATGTGGAAGACCTGATAATAGTGGAGATGGTTCAGGAAGCTGTGATTTCCTAATCAGTGCTGTGTAAGAGTCACATATTCCACAGCACTTCGGAGGGGAGAAGCTGAGCTGTGTCATAACACACCTCTCCTGTCTTCAATATGGCTAAACCCAGTCCTGGGGGATTGACAAACGATTGTCCAGAAAGATAAAAATAACAGAAATGACTGTCCAAGTGAGAGCAGATAAAAAAAAGATTAATATATGGGATATGCTTGTCTAATAGGGTACCTAAATTACTTAGCTTTATAACAGCAATCCTTCCAAAGCATCAGAATAGCAGAGGTGAAGAAGGCAGACTACTACTTGCAGAAGCTTTGACAGAATAGAGAGGAGTGAGTGAAATAATTTTTAAAAATATGCTGTTCTAAGGTGTTATCTGTGCACTTTTCAAGTGAAAATGCAATCCTAATTATTCTCCCTTTTAGTGGCAATCTCACCACTGTCTTGATTGTGTGCAATGTCATTGTACTAAGTCATAGTAGCCATCACAGTAGCAGCTGTACTTAATTTAGTACTTAAAAAGTAATCTGCAATCAATTATTTCCAAGTAATCGGCATTATATACCTGTAACATTACTTTCCAGATCCAGCAATCATTAGCTGGTAGTAGTCAGGAGAACTTGGACAACCTTGTGAAACAGCTTTTCAGCCTCTATTAAGCCAGTGTGAATTTTTATCTATAATATTTATTGGGTTGTACAATTCATAAAACTAAGGCATATGAGAACCAGATCTATTTTTTTGTTTGTTTGTGTATGCTGAATCATACTGCTGCTGTTAATGAAGCCTCAAACTTACAACATGATATTTCAATATTTAAGGATGATTGTAAAATACTTTGAAAACCACTAGGAATAAATTGTTATAAAAATTCGGAATAAATATTTCTGCCAAACAATTTTTTCTCTGGGAACTTTAGTTTAATCTCAATCAAAATAATTGAGACTTCCATATCTTAAAAGAAAACGTAAAAATTGATGTAAAGTTTAGTCACAAAATAAGATCCATCAAAAATATAACAAAGCATCTTATGTCAACTTATTTATTTTGTTCACTTTGATACAATTTCATTTCAAACCACTTTATGCATTGTCTTGTCAAGCCATGTTGTTTATGTCTTCTTTTATTGAGAGAGTTTGGCTGTAGGGTTAATTTGGCTACTTTGTTTCTGAGGTCACTGATGTGACAACTGAGTGATACCAATTTGTATGACTTACCAGAGTCAGAAAGGTTGAAACTGGAGCTGTGATTGGACAGCTGTGAACTGGCCTTATTAGCAAAATGGAACAAAGGAACAATGAAGAAAATGGAGTCAGTCTATTTCCTTCTAGCCCTTTTGAATTGAATCTGCTCTTTAAATTATACAAAATCTGACAACATTAATAAATCTTCACGGCTATCATTATTTTTGTAGTATTCACATAAAAGCAGCACTGCATTACTGCTCTCCCTTCCTACTGAAGATAATCTAACTTCCCCTTTCTACCCCCTATATGAAGAACCAGGCAGAGTCCAGATGGGTATATGTTCTCTGGAACCATTTGCCCATGATTCTGTAACTCAAGAGCAGCAACATCCTCATCTCTATTTGCTATAGTAAATTGCGTACCAAAGCTGAATATATACTAAGTGTATTAATGTAATAAAGCAGATAGTGTACTTATTGGTGTAAGTAAAGGGGAAAGGGTCCAATGGGTCCTTGGTGGTTTTTTACTTAGGGGCTTTCTTCCCCTCCCATAGTTCAAACTGGAAGAAGGTGCACAGGGTTACATACCATAATTCAGTTGTTCCCGACCCTTTTAACACTGCGATGTGTCCACACCGTGGTCTCAAAGTATTGAATGACATGACATTCTGAGCATCACAAAAACACATGTATGTTATAATAAGACAGACAATACAGACATGAAGACATGAAGAGCTTATATATATGTCCACAGAATGAAGAAAGGTTCATGCAGATTAATGTCTAGATAAAAACAAGGAACACAAAACCTTGCTGAGCAATAATGAGATTGTATTTGGGCTGTAACAATTGAACAAACGTATCTCTTTATTTTAACCCAATAATATAATCCAGCTTGTTTGGTTGTGTTTGTGACAATGTGGTTTATGCTGAACCCTCACCAATATGTTCATAATAATGGGCTGGTCTGATTCAGAATGGACCTGTGTTCCTGTTATTGTCTGTACCCAAGGATCACCCATTTCAATATATCTCCTTCAGCTGGTTTTATTTTGTTACACTACTTGTAGAAATTTCCTTTATTTAAGACCTTTACCCTCTATATGGTTGAAACTGATTGACAAAAACAATGAGAGCATGTCATAGAAACATAAGGACAGATTGTTATCTCATTTTTCCAGGAAATATAATTAAAAATTAATAATATTATATGGTTTCACCTTTGTCAATAATATAAAAAGAAAAAAATAGATTTTTTTTAATATTCTTTTGCTCCTTGTCCAGAAGAAAATTTTCCCATATACAATTCCAGCAGCATTCTAAAGTTACAAAGGTATCAACTGTCATGGCAGTGGGGAAAAACTCTGTTAGGTTAGGACCATAAAACAGGTAATGTTATAGCAGCACTGTTATGCTCTGGGATGGTGCACCACCATGCATGCTCCAACAGTGTTGCACTCTGACTGAGGCCATGAGACCAAAAACATCTCCATGACAACCTCTGCCCTCAGTGCATGTGACCACCTGTTTCAAAGTCATGTAACTAAGTCTGGATTCCTTCATACGTACTGGAGTATTTCTTCCACTTTTATTTTTTTTTTTCTTTTTCTCTGTTCTCTCTCCTGTTTTCTGCTCCTTCAATTCCTCTCTCATCCAATCACAAAGTACAGGTTTATTAACTGACAGTTTGTCTTGTGCCTTCTTTATCCTTTCTACCTTTAGTGACTAAAACTCAAAAGTCTTGATATCTTTACTTTTAGATCAATGGGGGAAAAAAACAATTTACATTTAATAATTGCAAAATTGTTCTCCTTTTTGAGATTATTCTGATTATTTCCTAAATCAAAATATCACTGGATTAAAAAATGAGTAGTGAAATTACATTTTCTAGTGAAGAAGAATCTTATGTTTTCCAAACAGTTTCAACACAATCTTAATATATTTTTGTTCTCAATTACATGCTGAGTAGCTTCTTGGAAGCACAGGCAACATTCTTAAAGTAAGTTAATTTTTCTAAAATATTATATGCACATTACTATAGGGCAGATCTTGCCATAAATCCACTGTTTTCAGTGCAACATGGTATTTTCAGATTTTACATTTATTACTTACAGAATACTATACTCTGCAATCATTTATTATTCACACATAAAAGGTTCTTCTTGTTTCCATATAAAATTCTGTTTATAGCAAAGTAATTATTATCTACTTGTTTCCCATTTCAGTAATTTTTTGAAGTGCAGGAGATTTTAAAAAGTGAGATTTCTTCACAAGTGTTACAAGTTAACTGATATTTTTAAATTCACCAATATAACATATGTCTTGGATAAATTGTTTGCAAAGAATGCCATGTTAATATTGTCTTTTGGTTTACAGACCATCTACCACTTATTTAACAACTGAAGAGTTAAAAAGTAAGCACAAAAATGCCGCCATGGATTCTCTTTGTAATACAAGTTTCACTATTTTTAAGACTGCAGTTAGTCTGCTAACCAATGGGGGATATTATAATCAGCAAAGCTCCCTCCAATACCTTCAGTTACAGACTTTCAATGCTTTGCGCTTTTGGCTGAGAAATCCTGATAGTCAAGAAAACCAAACAGTTAGCTAGTCTGTGATGTGAGAACTGGTCCAGTAAAAGCAGTAATTACAGGCACTTATAGTACTATTCATGTAGAATCTCTTTTTTTCCCTGACATTGCTGCTGCTGCTATTTTAAGGGAAATTTACTTATTCAAACCTCTTATTTTTATAAGAGAATTTGTTGAAAAAAAGGTAATCTAAAAATTGAAATATTAATAATCAAATGTTTGTCTAATCATGGAATGAACCTGATTCAATTTTTTTAAAACTATAAAGCAATTTAAATGTAGTATTTGACTGTCATTTTTTATACCTTTATATAAAGCCATGTTTGAAACTCCACAGACACAAAGATGAGTCTGCATTTAGAACTACAGCACAAATCTAAATAAAAAAAACACATTTTCCAATGAATATAGAAAAAAAAACCCCGTTGCAATCACAAACTAATTAGGTTCCCTCCCAAACTAAAACCAAAACCCCCAAATACATAGAAAGTGATGACTAATGTTCTATGTACAGCTGCTCACTGTGTTGCTGGTAGCAGTCTATCAGAAACACTATTATCAGTATTATAAAGCTGCAGTGTATATAATTAGACGCTTATTCCGTCCTTAGTGATACAATATGCAGTGTCCACCATTTCTAGCTCAGTGCTCATAGGGCAGAAAGAAATATATCTGTAACTACTATATGCTCTGATGGAGGTCATAATTGGTTTGGAATCCTTCTGCCACTTCGTTTCACTAACAATCTTTCACTAGACTTCATTTAATCCTAGGGACACTAAAAGCATGCTGAATTTATTACTTCTCTGATATAAAAAAATAACCATTTGTCAGCCTAATATTCTGAATTCAACCATAATTCATTAAAGGTAAATGAGAAAGCTAATTTCTATATTTAAATTCTGCTTCTGTTATTAATTCTGCAACAGGTAGGATTGTGAAGAAGACTCAGAGCTGAGCAAACATCAGCTGGTTGCATGTTCTGCATGTACATTATGCAGTCAGTGGTAAAGGTACTACAGTCTGATTAGCTATGGCTTCCAAGAGTCAAGGAAACAAGGTAGCACAATAAGAAGAAATGGATGTCCAAATATTCCTTTAAAAGATTGTAGGGCTTCCTCCTCTGAAGTCACTGGGAAATTCTTACCAGCTAGGAAAAGTGAAAAATCTTGAGTGCTTCCAGCCTGCACATGTTGTACCTCTTACTACATAATATTTGCCCGAATCAGTTGAATGTGCTCTCCTTAGAGGCTGTGGAGCCTCTGCAGAGCAACATTGTACAGATCTGAATACTAGATGCACAACTTGCCTTGAAGGTCCACATACTCTTCCAGAGCATCTGTGTGATGCAGAATGTGATTAGGCCCTAATTTACATTATTCTCTTCATTTGATGTCTTGTATTTCAGGAACCCATTATTCTTTATCCTCTTCCTTTCTTCCCTGAATGCATTCCATTTCATCTTCTGGTAAGACATCTGTGCTTAATTAATTACTTCAGACCTAATAAAAATAGTCTGTAGACAATTTAGTATTTTTGTGTTCAATAGATCCAATATACACCAAGATAATTTGCCTTGGAGAAAGCAAGACTTTCACTGCTTAGGTCCTAAATATATATGTATCAGCATTTTATATTTTATTGTATGCTGAGGTGCGTCTGCCCTGCCAGGGCAGGAGGGGTGGACCTGAGCCAGGATAGTGCAGGTGACGTCACCACCCAAGCTGCCAAGAGTGCCAGGGACGGGACGTTCCCACTGTCATCGCCTGAGCTGCCGGGGCAGCGGTGCGGGAACCTGCGAAAGGTCCTGCTCCTGGGTGGGGCGGCCCGCACAGGGGCCGTGTGGATGAAGTAGCCACCCAGACCCTGCATCTCCTGTGGAGGCAGCAGCGCAAGGCCCCAGCCCCTGAGATGGCCGGGGCCACTCCTGCCGGGGCGCAGCCTGGGCTGCCACGCTCCAGTGGAGGCAGTGGCGTGGGACCCCAGCCTGTGCTGAGACGGCTGAGACAGCTGCCGCTGGGACGCAGCCCAGGCTGTTGCTCTCTGCTGGAAGCGGCGGTGCAGAAGCCAGGCGTCCCCACGCACAATGAGGAGCCATTGGCTCCAGATCTCACATGCCAGCAGATCTTAGCTTCGCTGGGCTGGCGACCTGTCAATCAAACTGCGTCCCGCCCGTTCTCCCTGTGGTTGGTCCTGGGTCGGCTCACATACCCCTTTCTGCCCAATTTTAAAGGTCCTATGCATCCGCGTTCCTTGGTTCTTCCTTCTATACCGCATTCACAATAAACATGGATTTCCGTATGGGGGAAAACCCCTCCTTTGGACCTCTTTGCCTCCATTACTTCTTACTCCATGTGGTGTGGAGATGCTACTTTACTGGCACGGCTGCTCTTAGCTGCTGCAATCCCTCCTGAGGAGGAACTGGAAAGGCGACCACTGCGGTCACCATTCCAGGTCACGCAGCAGGCTCCCTGTAGCGTTAAACCCACCTAGCCTTGCACGTGGTGTCCTAATGTGGGTTTTCTGCAGAGAGCCCTCGGAAAAACGTCCCTGCAAGAAGCTAGCAGGAGTTACATTTGAGATCAACTGTGTCTTTTCCAGAAGTAGCGAACTTCTGTCTGGTGCTCTGGAAAGTAGCCGAAAATCCTCTTGTGGAGGACCAGCTGGAAAATATCAGCGGAGGACACTGCCCAAAGATTTTTTTTTGAGAAACACATTGTGGAGACGGGAAGGACCCCAGGTACTGCTATAACTGTAAGTAAAAGCCTCGGGGACCAGAACGCGCTGGTGAAAGGCTGTTTTATTCCTCAAAAGTTTTTCTTTTCTTTTCTTCCATTTTTCTTTCGACAGTGGTGAGATCTCTGGGTGAAATGGGTAATTCTGCTTCCTAAATCCAGAAGGAGGTATTATCCCAAGTTAAAAACACCCTAGAAGGCAGCAAAGTTAAGTTTTCAAAAAGCTGCCTTCAAAAGTTCATAAAATGGATTTTTCAATTTTTCTCAGATGTAACAGGAGAGTCTATTAAAACCCTAGCCTTCTGGGATGCCGTGTGGGAAAAATTGACTGCCAAAAGCCAGGCAGGGAACTCCTCGCTCCATAAATTTTTCCCGTTGCATGCTTTCATTTATAAAGCTCTTAAAGCCTTGGAAAATGTTTCTTTTACTAACCCTTTTTGTGTGGAACCCCTCGCACATCTAGCCCCCTCCCCCCTTCCCATAATTCTTTCANAGAGTCTATTAAAACCCTAGCCTTCTGGGATGCCGTGTGGGAAAAATTGACTGCCAAAAGCCAGGCAGGGAACTCCTCGCTCCATAAATTTTTCCCGTTGCATGCTTTCATTTATAAAGCTCTTAAAGCCTTGGAAAATGTTTCTTTTACTAACCCTTTTTGTGTGGAACCCCTCGCACATCTAGCCCCCTCCCCCCTTCCCATAATTCTTTCAGAAATAATAAGGCAGAAGTAACCCATCATATGATGCCAAGTTGCTACCGTCTCTCGGACTCTGCCCTACCTATTTCTTCCCCTTACCAGGAACCTGGAACCTGGCCAGGCTGCCCTGGGCTTTTCC
>VZRZ01006835.1:633164-651923 GCA_013398175.1 Climacteris rufus | reverse complement strand
GCCCCGGGGCGCCCGACTCAGGCCGAAAGTTGCCGGCGCGGCGGGAGCGGGGCCGCCGCGTCCGCAAGGGGGAAGCCCCGCTCCGCCGCCGCTCTTGCCCCCGGCCCAGCGGGAGCGGGGCCGTGGCCCGGTGCTGGCGGGTTGGATATTTCGCCTTATTTGAGCTAAGTTGTCCCGGCCGGGTCGGGCAGCGCTGCGACCCCGGACCCCGCCGGCCGGGAGGTCGCGACCGGTACCGGTGTCGGCCGCCTCCATCTTACAGGGCCGGGAGGAGAGGCTGGAGGGCAGTTCACGTCCTCTGCCTAAATCCGGGTGAACGTGCCACCACCCCAGGGATTGGCCTGGTTGTAGTTGGGTACCTCAAGGAAGGGTGTTTAGTAACTGATAGGGATTTTTTTTTTCCCTTTTCGGCCAAGCAAATGTACGTCCTCGTCTGGAACCCATTTGCGTTCTTTACCGGAAAACCCCTTCTCAAAATACAAGGGTTGCTAACCCACCTTTTGTGTGGATTTTTGCTGTGATTGCTTTGGGAATATATTTTTTGGGGGGTTGTTTCTTGTGACTCGGTGGCTGTAGAGCCCCCCTGGGCATGGGTTTGAGTTTCGTGTGCGCCGTGTCCAGCGTCGTGAGGTCGAAAGGCTCTGCAGAAATCTAAAATTTAAGTAGTAGAGGTGATTTTGAGTGTTGTCTGCTTTATCTTTTATTAATCTCTTTGATGCTCCCAAATCCATTAATTCGATCTTTCCTTTGGTCTGGAAAACGTCGGGCTTCATTCTTTTCTCACTTGCGTTGAAGTACATGATTAACTGCACTGAAGTAGTGAAATGCCACCTGGCTAACAGGGGAGCGAGCGAGGAGAAAGTGAGCGGTCACCTGGACTTCCTTGCTCAGATTGTGACGTTTTGGTTCTCTTGGGGGTGACAGTATTGTCACCAAAGCACAGTCGGGTTCGAATCACTTTTCGGGCTTCCTGTGCCAAAGTATGATGGATTTTTCCTGTGTAAAGCACAGGTTTCAGTGTGCTCAGCCCTGCGAGGCTGCAGCTGTACGGACCGAGCAGGTCAGTGCTCCCTGACTGGGAAGGTAATTTGTCCTTTCCGCTTGTTATTTACTGCAACTTTTGTCCTATGTGGTGTTGGTAACTGGTTTCTAGGGGCGGGTGAGGTGTGTCTTTGCTGAGGAGATGGGTCGGCAGCCGTGTTTGCTCTGTCGAGCTCTGTGCGGGAGCTGCCAGCGAGACGCCCGCTGTGCCCGGCGCTGCCGTCCGGCGTCTCCGCTGGCTGGGCCGGCGCTGTCGCTGCTCCCGTGCCCGTGCAGAGCACGGCAGCGTCACGGAGGTGGGAGCGGAGCAGCCCCGGCTCGACACCGGCGCCCGGGGTGTTCGCGTACGAAGTCACAGAGCTGCTCCCCCGCTGACCTACTTCTGCGATGGATTTTCAAGGAGACGAGATATAAACCATTCATTCCTTAAACCTAAACTCCACCTGTCAGAAACTTAAATGGGAATGCTTTTAAGGCATGATTCAAGCAGAGTGTTTCAGCAGTGATGCAGGTGCGGGAGGAGAGAACACAAGTTGCTGTAGGTTTTTGTTACTTCAATGAGTTAAAGCGGATGTAAATGGCAGCTCGCGGGCCGGCTGCGGAGCAGCGCTGCTTTCATTGGGGAGCCGCCTGCTCCATCCCCCCAGTGCGGTGCAGCAGCGGCGAGCCTCTGAGCAGCAGCACACGGCTCTGCAGACCTGCCTGGCCGTGGAGCTCCCTGCTGAGCTGCCGTCGGGGCTTCTTGTGCCCCGCGAGCAGCAGGAGATCCCCGGCGGGAGGCGAGGTTTGGAATGAGGCTGGCGCCGCTGTCCCCTGCCTGCAGGAGAGAGTTCCACGGCTTGGAGAACTCGGGTGAGTTTCCTCTTTTCTGGTTTCCTCGGGCAGGATGAGGCTGGTTCGGTGACCGAGCGGCTCTTGCCATCCTGCAGCAGAGGGTTTGTGGGTTTTGTAGTTCCTACTGTGTTTTGTGCGTCTGAGCTGAGCCGGGAGGACTGACCCTCGGCGGTGCCATCTTGGCAGCCGTGACGGCTCTGAACTTGATCGGGGGGTATTGAGAAGGGTGTCTTTTAAAAAACTTATTTTTTCTGATTTGAAGTTCAAAACAGAAGGAATGTACATGGACAGCTTTGCTTTTTAATTCTGTATTTTCATAGCCAGGTACCTGTAATGGAGAGCTTTGCAGAAAGTAGTGCCTGTGCGCCTAGTGTGTGGCTGGCGCAGGGGCCCAGAATCTTACTGTGTGCAGAGTTTGGTTATGTGCAGTTGTTGAATTTTCTGTCTGTTAGTTGTAGCAGGGTCATAGGTAAGATAGCAGAAGGTGCTGTTTTTTCCCTGCGGCTCCTGAGTCGAGGGTGCTGGTGGCGCAGGCTGACCGAGAGGGCAAGTGGAGCCTCAGATGTTACTGGCTTTGGAGGGACTGTTTGGGGAGCAGCCTTCTGAAAACAAAACCTTCTCGATTTGGTTGTTAAACAGCAAATATTTACTTCCCTCTGTGGAAGTGTTGTCTAAGGTTTTATTACGTATACAAACCTGAACTTACAGTGTGCTGATGGCCGAGGTTGTGTGCTGCAGGATCGGACTGTCGTGAGGAGGAGGCAGCATTTGACGCTCGACTCAGTCCACTCTTTGCCCCAGAATTTTTGCTGAATCTCAGCAGCTGGGATTTTACCAAAATTTCTTTTCTCAGAATTGAAAGCAAACTGTCTCCTGGTGAAGTTTCTAGACCCTCTTCATGGGCTGTCATCCAGCAGGACAGGTTCAGGGAGTGGGCTTCATTCTCTTTTTCCAAACATCAGGAACTATGTGTGTGTGAGGTCAGTTTTTTGAGTACTTTTGGTATTAGAATAATGTTATTCCTGACGTAAGTTATGGAGCTTAAGACACTGGTTTTTAAATTTAATTCTGCATCTCTTCTTGTTGATGGTTTTTACAAGTACTTTGGCTCAAAGGTTTTTTTTGTTTATTTGTGTCGGTTTTAAAGCTACATATGTAGGAAACCTTCCTGGAGATGTAATAACTCGGTTTTCATTTTCTGTTTCAGAAAATGGTGAAGTGAAACGATGTACAAGTATGGTTAAAACAGATGTTTTTATATTTAGTATTTGAAGACTTGGTGCTGACTTTACATTACTATTGGTTTTAAATGGCTCTTGTAAAGACCTTCTCACAAGGGTGAATATTGTTGGAGGAAGGGGCAGTAGCTATCCTCTCTCTGTCCAGACAGCCTTCAGAAAGAGGGAGCTGGAATGTGACCTTTCTTGTTTAGTGTCCCTCTGTCTCTGCTTCAATAAACCACATGTATTTACAGGGAAGGGGAAAAAGACAACCAACAAACCCAAACCTTTCCAGGGAGTTAGACAAGGCTGGGTGGAGTGCTTGTGGAATACGGGGCTGGTTAATTGAAATGCAGTGCTTCCAGCAGCTTCCTGCAGCTTCGGTGTTCCCTGGCTTCCGCTTCCACACCTTGCAGAGTTTTTGCTTTGTAGTTTTCTCCCCTCACTTTGTGCTCTGTTTTCACCTTCCATGGCTCCCGGCAGCCATACGCTGGGTTTGTGCTGTGTTAATTAAACCCCATGGGTTTGGAAAGGCAGGTGCCTGAGGGTGCTGGTGCCTGTCTTGGCCCTGGTCCTTAGGAATACAGCACCCACCCTGTCTCCAGGACGATGCTGAAGGGGCACTCCATGCCAAGGAGCGGTCATGGCACTGGGTGAGTGAGAGAAAATGCTGTTCCCGCTGGACATGGAGTGCTCACTGTCCTTCTGCTCACATCTCACACTTTGGTTCAGGGTCCTGGGTTTTTCCAGCCAGCTCTCCAGGTAGGTTTTCAAACTCTTTGTAGTGTAAAAAAGATAAAGAAGTGAAAATACCTGGTGATTGCCAATGCTAAGAGTAAGCATTTTTCTTGGCCTTAGCCAATACTTTGGGACTTATGGGAAATGTGTTATAGTGTTGAAAACTGAGAACATCTGTAGTATTGGAAGCTGAATAAACAGGTGGTTCATTTTTGCTGGACCTGGACAATAATATTCGTTGCTCCTTGGCTTCACTGCCATTGAATTTGATGATGTAATTTTAGAGAAAACCAAGGGATGAAGAAATTGATGACAGGTCTTAACCAAAGTTGTTGGTTGTTGGTGATGATGAACAATGGTTTCGTTGTTCTGGTGCACATCAGATTTAACAGTAAAGCAGTGAAAGTCAGTTGTGAACATGAGGAGCTGCAGGGCAAGGCTGAAGCGACTGCACTCTTTGAACACTCCCAAAGTTTGGGTTTGGAATGGGTACTTGTGTGCACTTTCTGAATGTAACCAAATTCTCTCCCTCCGTTAGCAGGTGCTTGGAACCTGTGGAGGTGGGAGAGGGAAAGAGGATCTGGTTTTGCTGGTTGGGGAAAGTAGACTCGGAAGTGCTGCGAAGGGTGATAAGTGTATGGCATGAGAAATAAACAGCTGATTGTGTCACCCAGCCTTCAGCCAGCGCGTGGGCCTTCGTTAGGGAAAATTTGGCTCTCAACTCTTCCCCAAAATGCACCATTTGCAGTTTTACCTAACTGATATTCACACTGAATTTAGTTATAAAATGTCAGGAAACTTTCTGGTATGTGAAAAGGACAAAGGGACTTGAGAGTAGCACGTTACTTGTGGGGAGAACTGGGCCACTGATGCACATCAGCAGTTTTAGCTGTATTTGTGTTTCTTACGGTTTTAGAATTGTTTGTAGAGCTTGTCATAGCAACAAAGTATTTATCACAAATATTCCAAGACACAAAGGCTAGATTCAGTAACTTCTAGAGAAAAATGGTTTTGTTGCTCATTCTTGATACTGCCACCATTCCTGCGATTCCCTCCTTGTCCTTTTTGGGTTTTTTCCTTCCTTGCTTACTCGCTGCAGGTAGCAGTTATGGGCATACACATTCTCGTTTGTGTTGGCCTCTCGCTCCTGTTGTACATTTTTTATCTTTGCTTTAATTGTTTAGGCTTTCCTTGCATCCTCCTGTCAGCCTCGGGCTGCATCCCATGCTGGAGGACTGGGAATGCCTTTGCTCAGCCAGCATCTGACTGAGCGCTGGCATCCAGCAGAGCCCTGCTGAGACAGCAGAGCTGCAGAGCTGGACCTGGTTATCTTCTCTTAGCCACCCTTGATTGATATTTAGAAATCTGCTTTTGTTGCCAAGAGATTTACAACTGTAATCATACAAATATTTCTAGCAAACAAACCAAAAGCTGTTGGGTCTGCTTCTGTTGCTGCTTGTTTATGGATGGAATATGCCAGGATTGAAGTCTAACTGTGAGAAATAGCATGGCAGTCCTGCAGATGTTTGGATACGGAGTCATTCTTTGCATTTATTTCTTCCAGATGGAATTTGTCAGATTTGTCCACGTTCAGAGGTCAGCACATGACCGTGTGACTCCGGTGGCCTCTGTGTACTGTGTTTTTTTTGGTGCCACTTGTGTGCTGCTGTCTCTGCTGTCTCAGCAGTTGGTCAGTGGTATTGGGATCATCTGGATGTCTGCCCCTTTCCCAAATAACGATGACATTGGGATTTTAGCCATTTGTTTTGTACTAAAGCTCCCATTTGTAATGTTTAAACACCTCTTCCTTCTCTTGAGGTAGTTAATAAGATGGCCAGCCCTAAGTTATTACTTCATAATAATGGGTTTATAAAACTTGTGTTTGTGAGTTTATAGCTTACTCGTGATATTTATTTCCAGTATAGACCTGTCTGCAGATCAGCAGCTGATCAACACCCTTTTGGCCACTTCTGTATTCTCCAATTACACGTTATATTGACAAACGGTGGTAGTTAATGGCGCTGCAGGTCTAAATTCAACCTCCTGGATCACCAAAGATTTAAGAACCAGTTAAAGAAAAAAAAAAGGGGATAGGGGGTTATTTGGAGAGAGGGGGTAGAGCACAGACTCTCTGTGATTTGCTGTGGTGCACTTTAAAGTTTTATGGCCCATGGTGCATCCCTTGGGAGGATAAAGTGCAAGGAGCATGAAGAAACCTATAAAATGACGAAGGGTTTATGTGGTATAATTAATATGGAACTTTCCATGAACTTTATAATACTTACACTTTCTTAATTCTGGGTGAGTTTCTGGTTTGCTAATAAGTAATAGTGAAGATTGCTAATGGAACTTAAATTTTGCATTTTCATCCTGAATTATAACAGGACACATTGTAGGCTGCTATATTTTAGTCTGTAACTTCCTTACTCGAGTTCTCAGCTGTGGCTGTGCCTGCCTTGGGAAACATTTTTGAGCTGTGGCCAGCTCTTCACTAAAAACCCCTGTGTCGATAGAGCTTTACTGGCAAATCCTCTCCGTGCCAGTGAGGCTCTGCTTGCACAGACACTTTTTATTGACACTGGATGGGTTTGCAGATCTCGGTGTTGTGAGTCACGCCCGTGGCAGAAATAAACAAGGAGACAGTTCAAGTAAAAATCTGGATTTGCACAGTAAAACCGAATCAGTGATGGGAGGTTGCAGCTCCTGTTTTTAGCTACCAAGGAAATTTTAGTTGGAGATAAATGGTGGAGTTTGCCTGCTGAGTGGGGCTGTGGAGCAACGTGGACTCTTGTTCCTCTGCCTTCACCAGGAGCCCCTGTGGTGGTGGATGGGTGCGTCAGCTGCACTGGCAATGGCAGCTTGGGTTCAAGCCATGGTGGGGGTTTTTCTGCTCCACCTCCCTAAAGATACTGCAGTGTTATTTGTGAGGAACAGGAGCAGGAAAGTAGAGGTTCATTTGGAAGAATGGGAACTCTTGGTCTGCCAGTACTCACTGTGCCACAGGGAGAGCAATCCTCCTCTCCTATGCCTGGCTTCTGTGAACTTTCCTCCCTGAGGGAACACATTGTGAGTGGTTTCAGTGGGCAGAGAAGCAAGTTTGAAGGCAAGCAAAAGTGTGTCTGCATCGTTTGGGGCGATGGGTTCTTCACCCTTGTAACTGACTTCATCCTTTTCCAAGGTCAAATCTGGTTTAGAGGTCACTGAATTTAAGATTTGCATCCCATAATGTGATTGTTGTGTGTTGTTCTGACCATGCAGCTCAAGGAGTCAATAATGAAAAGCCTGTTGGATCAAGGCAGGAGGCAGTTGTTTTCCACCTTGGGGATTTTTTGGAGTGAAGAAATGTCATTGCTAAATGCAGAAGAGGGAGGCATCCGTGAGATGTAGTTGTGTTATAGGATGGTGAGAATGACCTTCCACTGCTGTAATAACAGAAGGTGGGAGATGCTAACAGCAGGAGTTGGAAGGTTTAGCGTCAGCAACTTCTGACAACTTCTACCAAAACATTTTAAAGGGCTCTATTATCCATAGGCACTTTCTGGATTAATAATACTGATAATTGATGACAATGGAAGAAAGTTAATAAAACGAGCTGAATAATTAGAGGTCTGCCAGCCCTGCAAAATAATGGAATGAATGATAGAGGGCTTGACTGATACGGAGGTAAGGGGAAGTAATACAATTAATGTCAATTAAAATGTGCCCATGGAAAATAAGCTGATGAGATGTAACTGGGATGTAGTTTGGCTGATAAAAGCAATAATGTGTGCTGTAAAATACTTTGCGCCTTAATGAATTGAATGTAGAGCAATGCAGTGTTTTGAATGAGAAATGGAAGTGGTGTAAAATGAAAGCAGGGAGTGTTAAGTGAGTGCCAGCTGCATCGGGTGGTGGATCTGGAAAACGACTGAGGGCTGCTGGTCTCTGCCACAGGCAGGTTGTGTCTTTGTGGATAGCTCCAGGTGTCACAACATGTGTGTCTGTGAGGCTTGGAGTGGCCTGAGTGGGTGGAAATAGTGGTGGCAATCACATGTGCAGAGCAGTGGCTGGGGAAAGGATGTGGCCAAAAGCCCTGCAGAGTAATGGTCTGAGATCCTCAGTGTCCAGCTAGAAATCCTGGGATGGCATACAGAGCAGTAATGGAGAGCACCCTTCCCTGATTTCTTTAGCAGTCCAGCAGAGATTGATCCTGCCTGATTGCTCCTTGCCCAGGAGGAAGTTGGGAAGTGGCAGCCCTGTTGATTTAGTCCGACACAGTTGCACAGTAAAGTTCCCAATAACTCAGGGAGCGCGCAGGACTCATAAATTACGGAGCAGCTCACGTTTATCATACACATCACTGCTTATCTTGTAAACTCATCTGCTGGGCTTGCACGAGCAGTTGATTTAACAGCATGTATATTGTTGAACTTGACACATCCAAGAGTCTAATCAAGCTTTAAGAATACCAGGGATGTCTGGCTGCTGGTGTGAAGTCTCCACAATTCCTAAGTAATTTCTAAGAACGATCATGGGCCAGGCTCTGTTGGGTTCACTGCAGGTCACAGGGAATGTCTGGGTCGTACGGAATTGCAGAGGAGTTTTATCAGAGTGCTGGCATGTGTTTTATGACATAAAATGATTAAATGTGTAAAATGAAGAAGTTAATATCCTTTTTCTGTACATTTCCAAGTGGGAAATGACTATAAATTAATTTTGTAGGATAAAATGCCAGTGAGTAAGTGTACTGCTTGTGTAGTGCTGCCCAGGATCTGTCATGGGATGTGTGAGGCTGGTGGAAGAAGGCAGAGGTATGGTGTGTGTGGAGGGAGAACTGGTAAAGTTCTGCATTGTGGCTGGTCTCCCTTATCCTGCTGCTCCAGTTGCCTTTCCTGTGGGGACCGATTTGGTTGATTAACACACATTTCATGGATGCTCTGATTCTTTTGGTGGTGTTAGAGGGCTGATAGACATCATCAAGGTACTGCTGCAGGCTGGTGTGGGATTGCAGGGCTTTTTGGGACTAAGGTCTTTTAAGGGGAAATGATGCACCTTCCACATATTTGGCAATAAAAAGGAATAATTTTGTTTTATTTAGTATTTCTGCTTTTGAGACCCCTGGATATGGTGAGGTAGGAAAATTTCCATCCTTCTTCCTCATTCTCATATTGAGGAACTACATTTACTTTCTGAGCTGTGATCAGAAATAGGAGTAACCTGGGTTTGATCAGGTACGGCGTGTTTTAGTTTTAAATGAACTAATAGGCCTTGAGTTGCATTTCTGCTGCAGCTTGACAAAATTATAGCAGGTGCTGGGGCTCTGTGCTTATTTACTTGCAAATCCTGTCAAGTGTGAACTTCATTTATGACTTCCCTGGCAGGTCATGCCGCTATGGTCACAGCTTCTACAGTGTTTTGTTGCTATTGCTTGTAAAATTTGTCACTGAGGGAAATAATGAGCTAAAATAGGCACAGGTAAGCACACACAGGCTCCTCAGGCCCAAATCCACCAAAGCTCTTCTTAAACTTTGCAACCACAAATAATTAAACTGTATTTATATTTCGGAAATAAAGTTGCAATTTCAACAGAAAGCTGTTATTTGTCTTATTGCCATGGCAAATTGCTGCTCTTGGATGGGGGAACTGAGGGATTTCCAAGTCTTGTCGTTGCTTGGGTCTCCTGGTGGAAATCACCCATTCTCTCGTGTATACATTATGTGTCTCCTCTTCTCTCTAGATGATCATGGGAACAGCAATGGCAGTCATGTAAAAATCTTTTTACCGAAGAAGCTGCTTGAATGTCTACCAAAATGTTCAAGTTTACCGAAAGAGAGGCACCGCTGGAACACTAACGAGGTAGTTAAATCTCTTATTTATTCTTAAATGTACCAGCTTACTTAATGCTTATGGACTGTTTTGTGAGAGCATGCCATGTAAGTTACAGGATATGAATTCCTTGGCTCTGGAACCTGTTCTATAAATAATAAGTCGTAGTACATGCTGAAAGTGAACTTTAAGCAAGACTTGAAGGCAAATGTGGAAGTTGACTGTTAGTACATTAGGAGTCTATTGCTTGTGTATGTGACTTGTCTCGGAGTCAAATCTTGTTACCACCTTAATGACCCGTTTCAAAATGGTTTAAAATGAGATAGGTGTGTTTGCACCATGCTGAATAAAGTGTTAACTCTCTGTGCATGAAGATTTCCAAAAAAAAAACGGTGCATGGTCTTTCCTGCCACACAGGGTCCTGGGAAATGACCAGATTACCTCTGTCTGAATAATCTCATTGAGAAGAAGGGACACACAGAACTGGGTGGTTTTTATTGGCATCCAGTTATCCTGAGTGTGCTGGATCACAGGTCTCCTGTTAATGCATTGTGGTTGGGGCAATTTGAATAAAACAGAAGTAATTAAAATTCAAGTGTCTGTGGGGCAAGGTGAAGTTAAAGAACAACCCAGGTAACTCTACAATCCCTAGGCTTTACTCCTGCTGTGCAGCAAGGCTGGATATCCCATGGCAATACCCACAGTGCAGTTTTAGTTTTCAGTAGCTCTATCTTACTGTAGCTTTGCTATATTTGTGGGAATCACTTAATAATAGGGACAATCCACTTGGAGAAATGACTGTGAAATTCCAGTTAGTGTCTGCTTGTTGGGAACTGATTGGTCCTGTTGCTCTGATCCCTCATTTGTAGATCTAAACTTGTTAACAGAATCTGTGCTCACAAGTTTAACACCTGCAAGTGGCGGCTGAGCACATGATCAAACACAACTCACTTGTGTGTGTGTGTTTGCTGAGCATAGAATCAATGACAGAGGAGTTCCTATGTGTAT
Source organism: Climacteris rufus (assembly GCA_013398175.1). Taxonomy (NCBI): domain Eukaryota; kingdom Metazoa; phylum Chordata; class Aves; order Passeriformes; family Climacteridae; genus Climacteris; species Climacteris rufus. The sequence goes on along the minus strand of VZRZ01006835.1, from coordinate 641,277 downwards.
TTTTCAAAATTGGAGTTCTTACTCCCCTTCCTTCTGGTGTCTGGAAGTTGCCGTCACATATCTATTTTTAACGTACTAAGTACTGTGACAGAACGAATTGGGTCTTTGGGTAGTTCTGGCCTTGGCTTTTCTGTGTAGATGCATTTACATTGGAATGTAAATTGTAGAAAATGCAGGTTACAGTTTATTCTGCAATAGTGTTTGTACTAACGGGGACAGGGCAGGGAGCAGTGGCAGTTCCAGTGGCTCTGACAGATGATGTTTGGACAAAGGCAGTTGGGAAAACAAGCTCTGCACAGGTTTGTGACAGAATGGTGCTCTTTCCTGTTACTGGAAAGAGCTACTTGGGGTTTAGTCACTTTAATATTGCTGCTGTCCCTGCTGCAGAGCCTTGTGCACACACTTGGCCGTGTGGCTTTGTGCATGGTTGGTGTGTGGAGCCTCCCGTGGGTATAGGATGTGGCAAAGTTCATCATCCAGCTGAAAATTGTTGCTGTTTGTGAACAGGACAAGATGCAGGTGCTTGGTGTGGTGTGTTAGGCTGGGAGGAGAATTTGGGAGCATGGCGTTTCTCCTAAAGGACGTGTCGGTGTTCTGGGGAGCGGGGAGCGAGCAGCCCTGCTAGTGCTCTCCAGCCTTTTACTGGTTTGTCTGCTGTAATTCTGGATGGATTGTTTGCTGACAGTCATAGGTCATCAGCTGGGATGTTAAAAGCCAGACCCAGCACCTGTCTGTCTTTTTGAATGTCAGGTTCCTCACTGTCATTTGTGTTGTCTCTTTCCGAATCTGTCACTGTGGCTGTTAGGCCATGGGGATGTGGAGATGAGTCTGTCCGTGGGTTATGGGTTATGCTGACTCTGCCAGCATGTGTGGTGTGGCTGGTGCAGTATCCCTGTTGCATGATTTAAATGAAAGAGCTTTTCTTATGGCCAGAGATTTTTGGCCTCATTAGCTCAGAGGGGGGAAAAAAAGAAAAAGGCAGAGTCTCATGCCTAGATGAAGTCTTGGAAATTTGTGTTAATTATGGGGGAGGAAGGAGCTGAGCTTCCAGATTTTATTGCCTTCCCCACCCCCAATCTGAAAGTTTAATTCTGTTCTCTGTTATAAAACTTGAATTTTTCTTCGGGTATAATTGAATAATAATGTTGGACTACATTCCTGAGGTGTTCCTAAGGGAATAAATTTTTTCATCTGAATACACAGGTGTTCTGTCTGTGCTAGGAAAGGCACAAGTTGTAAAGTAGAGAAGAAAAAGATGTATTTTATACAGTGGTATTTCCAGAATTTTTGTACTAATTTCAGAATCCCTGGTCCTGTGTGTGAGGTGTCTCACGGAGATGAAGAAGAAGTGCAGTGTGTAGATAACTTACAGATCTGAACGTGTGTGACAGTTCTGTCCTCCCTCAAAAATTGTGTGTGTGTGTGCAGTCATGGGTGTCCAGTCTCACCATGAACTGCAGAGCATGAGCATAGCAGGCATTGGTGTGGGATTCATCCCGAGGGGTGGTGGGGCCAAACCTCCTAATCCAGCCCTGACCCGGCTCCTTTCCAAAACCCTCAAGCGTTCCTTTTTGTGCCCCTTTGCCTGGGGATGGTTCAGGCAGCCTTGACCATGGCTCTGGCTGCCCCTGCAGGGCCCTGCAGCCCAGCACACGCGGGTCCCCAGTTGCAGGGCTGGTGAGTGGTGGGACAGGCACGTGCAGTCACTGGGCCTGGGCTCCATCTGCTCCTCGGTGCTGCCAATGCGGAGGTCAGGGAGCAGCCGGGGTAGAGCATCGCCATGGGAACACTGCAAATAACTTTTCCTGAGTGCTTACGTCTGCAGCTTGAGAATAATGGTCAGATGTTGCTCTAGATTGGGTAGTTGGGATGGAGAAACGGTATCCTCTGAGAGCTGGGTGGGGGTGTGGTTGACTTTGTATGTAATAAAACCCCGTGATGAGCAGCAAGAGAAATGGAGCGCTTAAAAAATGGTTTGAACGTGTTATTGAGGTGCTTGCTTTCCACCAGATCACGCATTTGGAACTGAAATGTTTGATGGAAATACATTTCCATACCAAGATGTCGTCTTGTCTTAAATCAAGTTTATAGCAGTTTTATATTTCCTACTGAAAGAAATGTTCCTTCTAATTCAATTTTTTTTACCAGAGATAGAAAATCTTAAGTTAAGCCTAGAAATTTAATTACAGATTTACATTTTTGAAATGCTTGTGAAGGTGCATTGTGCTTATTTTTCTGGCTCTGGGAGAGGATAGAGATAGGGCTTTCATATGATTTCCCACATTAGGACAAATGAGTTAATTGCCAGAAGGTTCTGCAGTGCACTGTGCATGTGAGGGAGTTCCTTGCTCTCAGGGTTTAGTTGCTGTTCATTGTGAACCATTTTTGGGTTTGTGTAATGCAGATCCAGTTTGGTTTCAGTGAGTGGATGAAGCAAAGGCTTCTGGCTTGGTGTTTTGGCAGTGCACCTCCAGTGAGGATTTTGGGAGCTCTGGATCTTGGCTCCCTTCCATGGGAGCAGGGCCTGGCTCCCAAAGCAGCGCTGCACGGAGTCAGCAGCCACGTGTCCCTCCAGGAGCCCCAGCTTGAGCTCCTGTGTCCCCTGACGGAGGTGGCAAAGGTGGTGCCTCATTCCCCACGAGTCACTTTGGGCAGCAGAATACATTGTCCCCAGGAGATGCATCCCACTGCTTTCTGTCCAGGGACCAGGTTGTCTGGGAAGTGGGAGCTTCCTAGTGCACTGGGGCTCAAGGATGTTGGAGTAACCTTGTCTGTGCACAGTGCTTGCCAGGCACTGGATTGCGGCTCTGAACAGAGATGCCGTTCGTTAACAGTTGGCAGCCGCAGTCATTAATCATCCTTGTAAACACTTAATGACACGGTGCGAGAAAGAAGAAAAAGTTAAACATTGGAAATGTAAAATGCTATCTTGAGCTTTGGTTCCAACAGGATTCTTTATTTACAATCTGTTGGGAGAAGCCCAGAATTTCTACAGTAGAAAAAGTCAGTAGCAATTGCTCCATGTGCTTGGGTTTGTCTGGAGGGGCATGGCAAAACTGCCGTGCTGTCTGAGGTCAGCCAGCATCTACATTTTGCACATTGCAGGCTCAGATATTGCTTGGGAGAGTATTCAAATAATGCAATTATGAAACTCTGTATTTGAGCATTATTTAGCATAGGAAGAAACTCTTTGCCTTTGCTGCCCTGGGGCCTAAGTCGCGTGTTCACTGACATCTTGATGTGCTCTGGCGTTTTTGTTTTGCTCGCATGACACTGACATTCTCCTCTTCGCCTGACAGCGAATTATTTGCCATCTTTTCTCTAAAGCACAGTGAAGATCTTGAAGGTTTGGAGAATTGCCTGAGGGACGTGAGGGACCCAGACTGAGTGGGGAAGTGAGTCTGGAGCCTTTGGGCTGGCTGTGATGCTCTGAAATGCTGGCAGGGAGGAAGTGAAAGCGATATGTCCCTGCTGCCTGCTCCTCCAGCTCCCCTCGGCCCCGGCAGCTGAGTGTCGGGCAGCTGGTCACCGCACGGCTCCTGTCGGCACACGTTTGTTCACTGAAGCCCCACTCTGGTACAGGCCTGGCAGCATGGCTACTGATACTGCTATTTTTTTTTTCCTTTTAAGTACCATTTAGATTTGACTCTTACATCAGAAAATTCACATCAGAAAACTAAAAAAAGCTCTGGGATGGTGAGGTGTGTTCTAACCCTGCACTACGTGTCCCAGTTCATTCCTTATTCACCAAAGTAGCAGAATGTGTTACAGATTTGTGAATTTGTGGCATTGAGCACGTGTATGGGACCAGTTTGTGTCACCAGCACAGCCGGAGCATGGAAGGGGTGTCAGTGCAGGTCACAGTGTCCCCTCAAGATGGCAAAACTCCCTGGAAAAGGAGCAGTGCTCAGCATGGTTCCCTGTGAAGTCCAGTGCACTTTTTGAATGCTTTACATCAATTGATTCAGGTGTGTTCAGCTGGAGTGCAGGGTTCCCGAAGCCAGAGGCCACCAGCCTCTCAGTTTCGAGAGCTCTGCACCTGCTCAGGAGCACTCACAGGGCAGGGACATCCTCGTGGACTGTGCCAGCTCTGGGGTTTCTGAAAAGCAATAAGAATATTGAATTTAGACTAATTGCCTGCTGCCCATGTGATCATGAAGTATAAAATATTCCAAAGGTAATAGCAAATGCTGTTGCTAGAAGTGCTGTTGGTTTCTGTTCTGATGATCCTGTGCTGGAAGAGCAGTGAGGAAGTGGTCGCAGAATGGCTTTTGTGCACTTCCATGTGGTGGTTCCTCCTGTCCCCACTGCTCTGGCACCTGGGGGTACCCTTAGCGTGGTGCTGAGCTGGGGACTGAGGCATGTTAGTCAAGAGCTTGGGAATGGCAGGTTGTACCTTGTTGGGGGCAAAGCATTTGCAAAGTGCTGGAGAAGCCTGAGTATCCATAAAATTCAGAGCATCAGTGTCAGTTTGCTCTCTTAATTTCAATGGTGTTGGCGTGCGAGGCCCTGTGCCTGGGAGAGGCCTGTCCCACCTGGGTTTGTCAGCAGCGAGTTCAGTGCCTGCACTGCCACGTGGTGCTTCCAGAGTCTGTCCCTCCTCTTGGCCACCAGCAGGAACGTGAGGAACCCCACGTGCTTTAAAGAAGGGAGAATTCTGCAAGTGAAATCCAGGAAAAACAGTGTTTGTAGTGTGAGGCGAGCAGAGCAGTAGCGAAGTGTTCGTACACCTGACTGGGCTGTCTGGCACGTGGGGGCGGCTCCTCCCGCTGCGCGTGTGGTTGGGGTTTGAGGCTGATCAGTGAATGAGACGGAAATTTCTCTAACAGAAGCACTTAATTGTGGGTTTGTTTTGTGAAATTAATGAAATTCTGTGCTTTACTTAATGTGCAAAGCAAGAATGCGCTGTGCTGGCATTGCTTTTGCAGTTCCTCAGTTGTGTTTACTGCTTTAGTGACTGCTGTGAGCGGGCTGGGGACCGAACAGAATCATAAGGGTACCTACCAGTCCTGGCAATTTTGAACAAGAGCAGTAATACCATGCTGTTCATGCTCAAGCAGAGACAGAATCCTCATGTTCCTCTTAGAAAAACCTAACTTTTTTCCCTTCCTTTTGGTTCATTTTAGGGCTGATGAAAACCCGCTGATTTGGTAGTTCTAGGCAGTTAGTGTGTCAGAGTGCTGGAACCAGAGTGGCTCCTGTAAAGCAGAGCAGATAGATGAAATAGAGGACTGGGAATAATGCACTGCCCTTCAGAATTTTTTTTTTAACTCAGTGAACTCTTTTGAATTAATTAAATTAACTTTTTTATACCTAATGGTAGCCTAAAGAAAAAAATTGCTTCATTGTTAGTTTTAGAATATTATACACAATGTATAAAATGTTGATGGTGTTTAACCACCTGACTGTTTGTCATTAGTAACCTGTCAAAGTACCACTGAATGTTTTTGAAACTCTCTGGCAATTAGTTGGGAGTGGAATTGGTCCGGTGGAATTAGGGTTTTTTTGCTGTTTGATATAGCCAGGTTTCTCCACGGAGAGTGGGTTTTGTAGGTCAGCTGCAACAAATGTGTGTCCAGACACCTGGACAGGGGCTGTAGATTTCTCCAAATCCTTAGTCTGTGTTGTAGTTAACACAATTTAAAACAAGAAAAGTATCATAGATTGCTCTGGGAGTGTGGGAAGATAAGGTGTAATATTATTTCTTCCAGTTGATGAACCTGGTGTGCTTTTCCTAACCTGTGTCGTCTGCTGTGTCTCGTCCTTGTTAACCATACATGGTTATCCTGAAATGCAGTATCAAAAGAGAAAATGGAATCTGGTCTGTAAGGAGTAAAAAGTTGGACTTATCAGTTAAGGAAACCTTGAAACATGAGGGAGTCAGCAGAGTGGATTAATTCAGTTAATCTGTAGGAATTTACCTGCAGTCTGCCAGCAGTAGTTAGGTAGGTACCTCTGCATTGTGTGTCTGGATCTCCAGCTTGCCCAGTGCTAAGTAAAAGACTCACTGGTGTTACACAAGTTGTGCTTTGTATCACAGTTTGCAAGGAAAATGTTACAACAAAGTCAATTTACAAAGTCAATCTCAGTCTCTCTGCCAGGGCCTGGCATGTACACACACAGAGGAGTTGGTTCACTTGGCAAATGAATGGGAAATGAGGAGATTAGATTTTGTAAGGGATTGAAATCTTGTCATCTTGGTTTCAGGTTTGCTGCTTCTAAGGGTGACTCTTTCATTTGGAAGAGAAACACCAGGGGACTTGGATGACAAAGAAAAACTAGATATGAAGTAAAAATTAGTGCTGGTGAAAGCGAAGGTTTTCTGCAGGGGCAGCAGCGCCTAAGGAAAAGAGGGAAACCAGTTTGTTTTGTGCAGAAGCAGATCTTTGCAGGGAACAGCGTCCTGGGGAGAGCAGTAGAGGGTGTAATCTGCTGCCATAGTGGGGGGAAATAAAAACCAAGTTTCTGTGCTCATTCCTTCATGTCTGGTGTCTGTGCCCTGTTGTTGACAGATTGCAGGAGCTGAGAGCTGTTTGCAGCACACATCCCTGGAGTGAGCCAGGTGCTGAGGAGCCCTGTGGAGCTGCACCACTTTGGGGTTGTGCCCCACTGTTGTCTCAGGGCTAAAATGTTCCTGGAGCTACCTAAAACTAATTTTTGTGCAAACTTTTTGTTACCTGAGAAGTCATGAGGGAGCCCTACGATGTTGATGTGTCCTGTGGGTACATCCCTGTCATGGGCACTTCCCTGTCGTGAACCTCAATGAGATTCCTGAGCTCTGAGATCTTCCTGGTCACACAACTCATGTTGATGCCTTCAGACTTGATTAGTTGCTGAGTCACTGCAAGTCTGTGTCCGTGCTGTTGAGTTATTGCAAAGCTGCTGGGTTACCAAACCACTTTCCTTCACAGCAAGGTTGCACATCTGCCCTGTAAGTCGTGATGAGAGGAGCCAGCCTGGCACACTGGTGAGGGAACAGCAGAAATGTGGATTTACTGGTTTGGTTCACAGAAACTGGAATTGATAAGTGTTGGAAATAATGGCAGAACAGAGTTTTAATGTCAGTAGCTTTCACAGGAGGGTTTGCCAGACACCTCTGCTGAGGGGAAATATGGACCTTGCTGTGTTCTCCAGGAAGTTACAACTGTGATAAGCATGAAGCAGGAGCAATGTGGAAAGATGAGATGTGTTTTCTGGAAAAACATCCAGGCAGATTAGATCCTTGTGTTACATGCCAGTGTTACATATGGTCATTCTCTGATGCTCAGGGTGTCTTTGCCTTACAAAGGCAGGATTTTGTGCGGAGAGGTTGTTTCTTGGCTTTAAGCACAGGGCTGGTTTGGTCCAGATAAGAGTCTCCCAAAACTTAAAGCCTTGCCAGGCAGCAGGAGGGATGCTGGAATGAAGAGGGATGCAATGCCCTTGGTGGTTGTCTTTCTCCGAAAGTTATCTGATGTAAATATTACGTTCTCTGCATAAATTTAGTATAGATAATTGACTGCATCTTGCTTGGAAATGGGTACCAAAGGTTGTTTTATAGCTTCTGTGTAATTGAAATTCCAGGAGGAGAGGCCTTTGTCTTGGAAACCACATTTGAATTACTTTTTTATTGGAGTGTTAAAGCAATACGTTACGATGTGAGGGGTTCAGTGTGCGTGTGTGTCAATAATTACGAGATTTCCACGGTTACAGTGAATAAAGTAAACTGTTGAAAAAGCATGTCAAGCTTTCCCTGAAAAGCAAAGATCTGACAGTTGTATTGACAGGTAGGAGTGTTCTGACCTAAGCAGAGCCTCCCTGGTGCAGATAGTGGTCAGTGCCAACGTGGGACCTGCACCTGACACTTGGGCTGTGCTGCCTCGTACCCTCAGTGCTGAAAACAGTTTGTGAAGCAAGAAACCAGTGCCCCAGCGTGGATATGGGAAAACTTGTAGGAGCATGTCTACAGGGAGCTTAATAATAACCAGCCAAAGTGGATGGAAACAGGAGTCACCCAGTTTTGGCAGGGCAGTGTGGCCGCAGGAGGGTCAGTGGCCACAGGAAGGTCAGTGACCACAGGAGGGTCAGTGGCCTCAGGCGGGTCGGTGGCCGCAGGAGGGGCGGTGACCACAGG
>VZRZ01006835.1:552100-632679 GCA_013398175.1 Climacteris rufus | reverse complement strand
GTGACCACAGGAGGGTCAGCAGCCGCCAGCACAGGCGGGAGCAGGAGGGCGGCCGAGGGTGCTGCCACGGGCTGGGTGTGGAGTGCGAGAGCTTGGATGTGCTTCCATAGAAGGTTCTAGTTTTACTCACTGAAGCTCCTTTGTTTTGCAGAGATCTTGATGCAGACGCCCTTTTGGATTTCTTTTTAATAGTGTGTGACCCTTCACCTTTGATCCCTTGACCTGCATTACTTTGGTAACCATTTCATTTTTTTAATTTCATTTCATTTTTAATTTTGGTGTGTAAGCTGTAACATTTCATCATTTTAAACTGTAGCGTTCTTTGACCTCCCCAAATGTCTTTTTTCTTTTCTATGAGGATGCACAATGTTGGATTTTCTTGAATAAACATTATTTTGGTTGTTAATAAACTATATAATTTTCGTTGTTTTTTGTTTCTTTTAAGTTAAACTGTGTGTGTGTTGCCTATATAATACTTTACTTTTTTTGATCTGTTTTCCCACTTAATCTAATTTATTTTTATATTTATGTACATCCTTGCTTTTAATTTGCATTTTTTCTACAGTTCTTTTGTTCAGTAAAACCCATGCTTGTGGCCTGTCTGTGTCCCCCTCAGTCAATTTGCAAAGCTTAAGGTAACCATGGGAGCATTTCAGATACTCTTATGAATAGGAACTATTCTTTGCTGTTAAAAATTTTGTAACCTGTCCTGAAGTTAACTTTTCCTAACCATCAGCTCCAAACTGATAGCTGTTTTAATAAAAGATTAGGCTTTAGACGAAAATGAAAATCTCAATTGAAACTCAATTTGCATTTATTTTTCCGTTATCATTGGAGCCCAAAGGGAAGTTACCGATGCTTGGAGCTGTGCTTTAGGCATGGCTGTGCTTAGGGAAGCAGAGCTGTGTGTACGTGGGATGGCAAAGCCCCCAAAGCTTAACTGGTTCTTTCCATTTTCCTATTGAAAGGGAAGCAGGGGATAAGACAGATTTTGGCCAGATTCTATTTTTATCTGGTAAATGATCATATGAAATCCACTGAGCACGGCCCACTGAAGTACAGATTACTTTTTAAGTGTCTCATTATTTTATTCTCTAACATTTAATGCTGAAGTTTTAATTGCACACAGATGAAGCTGCTAAATGAGCACTGAAATGGATTTAGGTCTTCTCAGAGCCTTGTTGATGCTTATAAAACTTTATATCGTTCATTAGGACTACAGATTAAAATTGTAGCGAGCTGTTCACATAGCGCCAGTGGGCTCTGCTGGTGCCTGGCCTCTGGAGGAGCCTGAAGCTCACCTGAACACCCCTCCTGCTGACACTTTCCCCAGGGAAACAGGGCTTCATCAAGTTCTGCTCTCCTGTCTGATGGTCCTGCTGACCTCCAGGGCTGAGCCTGAGTTGCCTCTTCCCCTATGAGTCCTCTACGAGGCCTGGGGGGTTTGGCCCCAGCAGGTTCTACCTGACAGTGGGGTGCACCGTCAACACCAGAGCCTGGTTCAGGAGACAGCTGGGTTGCATTGGCATCCCTCCTTGAGAAAGGTATTTCCAGCTTAACCACAAAATTCCTGTTTTTAAACTGCTCTTTTGTGCCAGAATCACCTGTTAAAATAACGTGGCAGATCCAGTATTTACAGAATTTCCTGCCCAGCACCTCTGTGTTACTGTGTGAGTTTCTCTAACCCTGTGGCTACGAGCCATGCTGGACTGTCACAGCCTATATCAATGCTTGAAGGATATTCCTTTTCCCTTCTGATCCAAATTTTAGTTGTAGTAGTTTTTGTAGACCTGGAGTTGTCAGTTCTGGTACACTGATGGCTGGTCCTCGTTGAGCCTGTCTAGGATAGGTGGGATTTGGCTTTGGCTTGGGTTTAATGCTACCTGTCAGCCTCCAGGATCCTCCAGAAACCATCCTGAGGTATTTCTCCGGCCTTCAGAACAGAGTTTTTAGAACTCAGTGAGAGAAATACTTACTTTTGCCCAAGAAAACTCCTTGAATACTCTTTCTCCTTGTAACACGTTTTATTTTGGCAGCAGTTAGATGTGAATACCTTGACTTTCCAGGGCACCAATTTAAAAAAACCCTTTATTTAGACATCTGGAAACTGAAGGGAATCTCCCTCCCTGTGTAGAGTGCTGGCTGTTGGCTGCCTCCTGCTAGAAAAAATAGCAGGGAAAAAGAAGAAACGGAATAAAAATGATGTTGGGAATTGGAGTCAATAATGTAAAAACAGAGCTTAAAAGATGGTTAGAATGTCTTGTTTCTTTTTTTTTTTTCTCATTTCATGTTTTGTCATGTCCATCCTGCCTTCTTTCATAAGGTAAGCTCTCTGACCCATGGCACTATCCGGGTGTAGCTCCCAAGGTGGTGGGATGACAGAGTGGTGCATGCTTTGTTGTGATATTTCTACATACCATGTTAGATGCAGATGGTTATTCACAGAAATCGGTGTAAATAATACGGGTTATGCCTGTTCAGCTATTGCATGGGCTTCCAGGATGCTAGAGCTGCTGAGGGAGGAGAAGGTACAGCCCTTGGAAAGGGAGGAGATAGGAATTGTCCCCAGTTTCCTGTATAAAAACCAGTAAATACTGGCAAGAAAAGCTGCTTTGTTCACCCAGCAACAGCACTGTTGTTTGCCCCAGTGTAAAGTCTGTCCCCAGGTTTCTGCTGCAGTGCTGCTGGATACAGCAGAAACAGCAACAGCTGACCCTTGGATGGCAAGAGATGATGGAACTTAATTCACTTTACTGAGCTTGTTTTTTACTGAGCAGGAACTCAAATATATGTTTTCTTCAAACACTTAATCAAAGAACTACACAAATGGTGCAAAATGTTTGCAAAGCAAAACATTTGTCTATTTAAATATTGAGAGAATACTCTATTCAGAGATTTGTTCCTGCTTACAACGTTTTTCTGTTACTCAAAGCAAGAATGTTGATAACATCCACTTCTGAAACAAGTCTTAATTTTGAAATCTATGCAATATATATTCTGCTGCTGGAGGCTTTTATGTATTAACCTTAGCAGAAGGCTGAAGGGCTGAAATGAAATCCTTGGCACATATGAGATTCAGAGCATTGCATGTGTTGCAGTTCAGGTACTGCAGGTGGGGTTGGATTAACCTAATCTGCTTTATTCAACCTAATAGACACCTGTGTGTCATCTGCATGTGCTGCTCATTTAATAAAACATACTCAGGCAGCAGCAAATTGCTCACTTTTGTCTGGACTGCTTTTGAAAATCATATGTATTGGTCACACTGTTTTCTCTTAACCCTGGAACTCATCCAGAGGTGCAGGATGAAGGTCCAGGACAGGTCTCTATCCCCTGCCCAAGACTGTATCTGGGAAAACACAGAATTTTGTGCAGCACCTGACTGTACACAGTAAACTGAGCACGTGCCAGCTGCCCCTACTCCCATTTCAGGGCTGGTGGCTTCTAGGCATGGATCCTGCTGCTCCCACTGCTCTTGTGCTCGGAGGGGAAGGGAATTCCCCCTTTGCAGAGCAAAACCAGAGTGCTGCTCTGGCCTGGCAGTGGGGCTTTGGTTCTTGGGGCAGGACTGGGATTCTGGCAGCCACTCCACAGGGAGGTACCCTCCAGGGTGGGGGTGAACTTCTCAGGCTTGTCACCCCGCTTGCTGCTCTGGGTGTGCGTTGGTTTGCAAAGTCCTTAAATAATTTAGTTATTGCTCCTGCTTTAATCTCTAACTTCTTGACTCGCACTAAGGGCTCTGATGGCTGAGGGGGTGAGCTGGCGCCGTTGGGCAGCCGGTGCCGACCCACTCCTGTGCTTCTGCTTTTCCTCTGCTTCAGAAGTAGAACCGTAGCCCTTGACACCCCGCACTGGCTTTGTGTCTGCTAGAGCAGGGTTTTCTGCCTGTCTCCCGCTCGTAGCTGCACATTCAGCTCAGAAAATGCTCGGTGATAAACATGTGTTTTTATTTCTCCTTCAGGTTTGGCTTGTCTGGTTTTCAGCTCTTCTAGACATTGGAAATTCCAGTTTGTGTTTGTTTTCTCTGGATTCCTTCCCACAAGACAGAAGTGAATTCAGCATGGATTATTGGGGAGAGCCTTGGCTGGGAATAAGGATAATTGCAGCCTCTGGCTGTGCCACAGTTTCACTGATGATTTCTTTTAAGTTACTCACCTGCACTGTATCTGTTTCCTCAGCTGTAAAATGTGGGTAATTACCTCCATTGTAAAATGTTACAGGGTCTGCTGGTAATTATATGAACGAAGTGCTAATTACAGTGATTATCCCTTGGACCTAGTCTAGATCTGGCTGATGTTCCTGTTGTGATGAACGTATGAAACAAATACTACAACTTGCCTTTCTCCGTTCTTTGCGAGGGGCCTGGAAGGTGCCGTGTCACACAATGTGTTACCAGTGAGAAGCTCTGCTGCCCTGTCACCCAGGTCCCTCTGCTCCCTTCCTGTCCCCCTCCACCCTCGTGTGTACCAGGGCCGTGGGCTGAGGAGGGGCTGAGGAATTACTGATGCAGTAGTTGGATCCACATGTGATCTGATAGCCACGGTTTATGCCGTGGCTTTGCTTTTCCTCTTGGGGATGCGTAGAAGGCAGCAGCCAGGGAACGATGCTTCCCAGGTACCAGTTGGGTTGGGGCCAGTCTATGCTGCCTTGTGGCCTCCATTCCTTAAGAAGTTCTGACCTTGATGTCAGGAGAGGTGTCCTTCCAGCTGTGGAGATTATTTCCCTCCTGTAAAATGCTACGGCTTGCAAGACTTTATTATCAAACATTTTATTTGCCTTTCTCTTCTCCATTTATTTGGGACACATTTTCTTTGTAGCTGGGAATAGCTCTACTATCCCCTGAGCAGGGCTGGGTAGTGGAGGAAGAACTGATATTATTCAAGGTAGAGATAGAGTGTTCTCATCCAGAAAATCCTGCTGCTGCCGCCGGGAAGGTGCTGTAGTTTTTGATGGTAGTAATAAGTCACGTCGTACATCCAGTAATGATGAGAGTCTCCTACCCAATCCCTGCCTTCCCTGGACACAGACCTCATGGCACAGTAACAACAAAAATCATGTGCTTGGTTCGTTTTGCTGCAGCTCTGCCTGCTCTGTTCTGCCACATCTGATTCCCTGCCTTCCTGGGTTCTGCTGGATGGATTTTCAGCCTTCGTTTCCAGCCTCTACACACCTGCTTCCCATCAGCCTCAGCCCTTCTTTGCCCTGGAAGAACAGGTTCATTTATGTCTTCAGAATTTGGTAGCTGAGCAGCTCTTCCTTTCTCAGAGTTTGATGAGTGCAGTGAATTTTTAACTTTCAAGAGGAGGTTTTAGTTGCTGTCTGAGATGATGGTTTGGAGGGACTTTCTGGCAATGGAAAGGCAGTCTTTAATTGCAGTTTTGCACCTGCATTTTCCAGACTAGATGCACTTCTCTGACAGCTTCTGTGTGATTGATTTTATGGCCTGTTCTTTTCCATGACAGGATACTCGAGTGCTCCAGAGATTGGAGCAACATGCCACTCCCAGCAGGTGAAAGCGGTCATTTGCCAGGCAGTAAGGGTGTGGAAAGAACTTCCTTTGTCAGGTGGAGAAAAAATTAAATGAGGGATTATCATCCCTCCTGTGATTTGCTTTTGCCTTGCTTTAGAGCATCTAAACTAGAGATGTATGTCTGTAGTATGTCTGTACTTCACCTATTGCTCATCTGCCAGACTTGTTAAAAATCCTGTTCCTTTGGGAAGCAAAAAATTTGGTTTGTTCCTGCAGAAGCAGGAACAAGAATCATCTATTAAGATGAATTAATTTGATGTGAGAGGTTTCAAAAGCGAATGATGCCACATCCATGTTCTTACTGCCCGTTGCACAAATGATCTGATTTGTGTGCGCTCTGCAAGTTGCATATGATGAGGGATGTTAAATTACTGCATAACCTGGAGTGTAATCGGTAGTTCAGATTTGAGATTTATCCAACTCTTAATTTTGTAGCATTCTTGCAAAAATTGGGAGGGTATTCAATATCTGGGATTTCTGTATCTTGGCACCACTGTGAATGCTGCACATTAACAGTGTAGGTAACACACAAACTTTTTTTTAAACTTAAATGTTTAATAACGTAGTAATTATAAACTTTCTCAAGTCTTCCCTTAAAAATGAGTGCATTGTCTGGTTTTCATCACAGGGCAAAATGCCGTGTAAAATCACTGCAGCTTGTGACAAAAATGCTTTCAACTATCTGAACGAAAATGCAGCATCACCGTGAAAACAAAATGTTAATGTGAAAGTGGTTCCAAACGATGTGGTGCTAAATGAAGGTTTTCCTGGTTTTGAGAGCAGGTTTTAAGCACTGATGTACCCCGTGGGGGGCAATTGCACGCCCCAGGGAAGGAGTTGAGGTTCGCTTTGTATTTGTCAGAGGTTGCTGCAAAGAAACCTATTCATTTTTACCTCTTTTTGTAATTGCCTGTCGCTGCTTGGCTGTGTGAGTCAGGAGGTAACAGACAAACACGTTGGCTGGGTGCACGGAGAGCGGAGCCGGCAGTGCCGCCGGCCGCAGCCCCCGCGGCTGCCGGTCCTGGCCCGGCTGCGCCAGAGCCCAGAGCCCGCTCTGCTTTCGGCATCGCCTCCTCCGCCAGCCCCGCTCGCTGCCGGGGCCGTGGAGCGAGCCGGCGGCACGGCCTGCTGCGCTCGGAGCCGCCGGTCCCCGCGGCCTCGCCGGAGGGAGGAGGAGGAGGAAGAGGAGGGTTTCCATCGCGCCCCGGCTCCAGCTGCCCCCGTGTCTGTACGGACGCGGAATCCCCACAGGAGGGTGCTGCGAAGGCACTGAATGTGCAGGTTTGCAGGGAAGATCAGGGCTTGGAGGAGACGGCGATTGTAGGGCAGCCAACGCCGTGGCTCTGGCAGGGGCAGCGCCTCAGCCGTCCCTTGGGAGGGGCGCAGGGGCAGCTCGGCGCTGGGGCTCGCAGCATCCTGCTGCCGTGCTGGTGGCTCCTGTATCCGGCTGGTGGAATTTCAGTGGTGGCACTCGATGCCTGGGCTCTGCAGGGTCGAGGGAGTGATAGCTGCAAAGTGTCCCGGGGCTGTTCCCTTGCCTCCTGCTCGGTGGCAGCGGCTGGGACCCTTCCCTGTGAGCGTTGTCTGTGGCCAACAGGTTGTGTGGCTTCTCGCCAGGGAGCCTTGGGGACACCCAGCTCCTCTTCTGTCTGTATATAGTGTGTTTAGTCTGCACAAGCAGCAAAATGCATTTGCTTACAAGTAGAGAGAGTCTCCAAGTTCTGTTCTAAAATACTTTGTAAATTGGACCATTTTATTCAGTATGATCAGATGAGAAATAGCGGCAAAACCTCCATTTGGTTCCTGGCTGTGCAACTCTCTTCCAAATGTTTTAGTTAAAGGGATTATTCCTTTTACATAATACATGCTCATGCCAAAAAACTTATCTGACAAGGCCAGTTAAGCACACTTTCACATGATACTCCCTTTAGCTGGGTGCTGCTTCACCCTGAAATTGTTTGATCGTTTAAAACTAAACAACCTTCCACCCTGGGGACTGCGCTCGTCTACTCTACCCCTCACTTCCTTCTACTGCTTTTCACTTTTTAAATAAAGTTTTGAAACCAATGATTACATAACTGAAGTAGAGACTTCTCTTTGGGCTGACCTCTAGGACATGTGGGGGATTCAGTCTAATTCTGTTACATGGGAGTGTGGGAGCTCTGCTTCTTTCCTTTTAATGGCAGTAGGATCAACTGATGGAGCTGTGTGAGAGAGGGGGTGTCAGATCAGCTATTCACTGCATCAGAGCACCTCACTTGGAAACTTGGGCCTGAGATCCATGTGTGAGTCCTTATGGGGTTCCCTCTGGCCATGGGGGCATCGCTGCATGTGCTGGTTCGGTGCCTGGGTTTGCATCCCAGGTGTTTGGATAGAGGACAGTGTCCAGCAGTGATGGTGCTTTGTGTTACTCTGTGGGTTTGGCACTCACCTGAAATTGCATCCCCAAAACCTTTTGGTGGGATGGGTGATCCCAAAGTTTGACTAATACACACTGCAGAAGAGGTGCCTGGCAGCAGCGGGGGCTTTGCCTCAGCACCCGCCTGGTCTCGTGTCCGAACGCTGTTAGATCAGCTGCAGGCGAATACAAATAGACTTGGATTTTGGCCTGCAAAGGGAGACTTTCAGCTTCTCCTGGGAATTCTGCCTTGGCAGTAACCAGCTGTAGTTCGGTGGTTTCTGTTACCAGGCAGAGTCTGTTTGGATGTTAGAAAATTAGAGCAGAAATTCCTGCAGCAGTCAGCTGTGTCTGCGTCACCTCTGTGACCTCTAACTGCTACTCCTGCAAACAGTTGCCATTAAACACAGTCAATAACCCCCTTCTGCATTCCATCGGATCGTCTCTTCCTGCCATCTCAAATGAAAAATAAACAAAAGAGCTTAAGCGTGCAACGTGCTAAATAGACTAATCAGCTGTGAAAATATTTTATGGGGGAATCTGGGGCAAGAGCTGTCAGTGGGAGTGAGCTGATTGGAGCTGCAGCAAAACAGCTCCAGGAGGCGGGCATGGGGACAGAGAAGAGAAAGATTTGCTCAAATGTATGTGTGCTATTTTTTTTACCCCTTTCTGAGTAGTTTTAGGAAATCCCTCCCTCTGTAAATTGATTACCTCTGCACATCAGAAGGCCTTGGCTCTAAGTATGCGCTAAGCTGCTCCTGTGCTGATTTGACTTTGCCTGTTAAATGTAAAACAGGTTTTAATCTTCTCATTTAGATGTTTTAATAGAAAGTAAATGTTTAACTTGCTTTGCTGTGGCATCCCAGTCTTTAATCCGTGGGAACGTTTTTAATGAAAGGAAAATGTGCTTTTGTTTAAAGCACGGGGTGATGCTGCGGGCAGCAGTGCTGGTGGGGGGAACTGCAAACCCACATCACGTATTTTTGGCGCTGGTGGATCCCAGATTTGAGGATGATGGGTTTAGGAATGTGCTGGAGAGAGCGGTGAGGACCCTGTCTGGGGACATTCTGTGCCTGGGAAGGGGTCTGTAACCATGCTGTAAGTTCAGTGTTAGTGATTCCTGCCCCCGAGTTCAGAGACATACCTGTGTTCTGATGGTGTTACAGGGCTGCTGCTGCTCCAGCAAGGGAGAGCTGAGCAGAGCCGTGTGCTTGCCAAGAAAACCACAAAGCAGGCAACACCGGTTTTTGTTCCTGCACACAAAAAGGGGGGTTCTGCTCTTCTGTAGCCACTCAGCTTATTTATGATTTAATGTAATGTAATTTGGTAGAAAAGGCATGTGTGGCTCCAGGACACTCATACAGCTGGCAAAATACCAGAACAAAATCAAAACTGAACAAAGAGTGAAGCACACAGCAAATGTGGATAGAAAACACCTGGGGTAAGCGCAGGCACGTGTCTCCACTTTGGATCAGGACCCAGAGCTGTTTGCCCCTTCAAATGCATTTTCTCCCTCCAATTAAAATCAGGACTTACTAGGCTAAAAGTGCAGCAAGTCCTGGAAGACGGAAAGCACTGCCAAAGGATTTACCTGTGTGTTTCCCACCAGCCTGTGCTGCCAGAAGGGGGAAGCTGCTCAGGGTAGCTGAAGGCAGAGAGGCACCTACAAGGGCTTCATGAACACCACTTCCCCTGTTGGAAAGCCAACTACACTGATGCATCTTTGGCTGGGTAAATAAAGTGCTCTGATTTCCAGGCCTGTATCGTAAGTTGTCGAGCTGTAATTGTGTAAGTGCCAGCGTTATAAATAGCGGATGCAGCTGGCAAGCCCCAGCCATGGCACGACGAGGCACCAGTGCTCCATTGTGAGAACCTGGAGGATGGTTCTCATTGGTGTTTTGGCTTCTCCCTTCACAGTCCATGCTTTTCCCACTCAGACTTGCAGGGGCTGGACCCCATAGCCAGGCTGACCATCCTCCTGGGACAGGGGCCAGCTCGGAGGTGGGAACATCCTGCAGCACCTGGATTTGTCTCTGCGTCAGCTGGGCTGTGTGCAAAAGGCAAAGAGAAGAAAACTATCGGTGTAATAATAAATCTACTTCAAACCAAAACAGTTCACTACTGCAGCATCACTACACTTAAGGGGCTGGTGCTGTGTCACAGGTGTGCGGGTGCTCATGGAAATGGTGTCATATGGGGTGTCCCAGCAGCATCTGCAGCAAAGGATTCTCTGTTCTCCACAAGATGACTGGGGAGCAGTTTGCAAACATCCATGGGGAAACAGCTGCTCTGTCACTGTGCACTGGGGGGATGAGTTAGGTCTACAACATAGTAACTTAAATGTTTAGATTTCTTGAGTTGCAATTGTTGTAATTAAATTAATTTGCAAATTCTTTTGTTTGCCTTTTTCTTTTGATGTTTTTTCCATCATCGATAAATCCTAATAATCCTAACAGTTCTTGGGTGCACCAAGATGCTGGGACAATGCTGTGGGCTGCGGAGAGCAGAGCCAGGGCTGTGTGTGGAGGGCTGGGGTGTGATGGGGGACGGTGGTGGAAGTGTTTGCCTTCCCTGCGGGAGTGGGTTGAAATGCTACATCAGACACGTGTCACCAAAATAATAAAAGTACTATGAAAGCAATCAAGTATGTGTTCCCCACTTGGCGTGTTATAGGCGGCTCCTCCCTGTGCAAGGCCAAACCATTCTGAATTCATCCCCCGGGATTTGACGTTAAAACATGTTTGCTGCCAGCTGACAGAAGAGTCAAGCTCGGATTTATTACACCGGCACCTGCAGTAAAAAATGACAGATGATGCGAATGTATTTAATTATCATTCAGCGCCACGTCTCTGCCTGCTCCGGTCGCGGGGCTGCAGCTGGCACACACTTTAACTAAAGTCAGTGTGTTTATCTGGAGAGGGGCCCGGAGGAAGGGGCCGGGGGAACCGGGAGCTCCTCCGGGGCCCGGCTGAGCAAACCTGGGTCTCCCCTGCACGCTCGCTCATCCGCCTTGCCTCATCCGTGGGCCTCCCTCAGCTCCTGCTCCAGCAGGGAACGTGCTCTCCGAGCCCAGCGCTGGAATTCCCCGGAGCGCAGGGCAGCGTCCGTGCCTCGTCGGCCCCTGCCACGGGGGCATCCCCGGTGGCATCCCCGGTGCCAGCGTGCGGGCACGTCTGCTCCCACAGCCGTGCGGCTGCCATCCCGCGTCCCAAAGGCCACTGCGGTTTGCAGCAAGGTCAGGGGGACACGCCGGGACTGCCGCAGCGGCGCCGGAGCGAACCGCGGCTCCGCCAGCGTTCCCTTGTGCCGCTGGAGCACCGAGCTGCGGAGCGCTGGGCAGCTCTGCTGGGTGTGTGTCGTGTGTGCAGTTACATGGACACGCAGGCACAGACATACAGACCTGCACATAGATACACACATTCACACACACACATTCTCACACACATACACACATTCACACAGATACACACATTCACACACACACATTCTCACACACATACACACATTCACACAGATACACACATTCACACACACACATTCTCACACACATACACACATTCACACAGATACACACATTCACACACACACATTCTCACACACATACACACATTCACACAGATACACACATTCACACACACACATTCTCACACACATACACACATTCACACAGATACACACATTCACACACACACATTCTCACACACATACACACATTCACACAGATACACACATTCACACACACACATTCTCACACACATACACACATTCACACAGATACACACATTCACACACACACATTCTCACACACATACACACATTCACACAGATACACACATTCACACACACACATTCTCACACACATACACACATTCACACAGATACACACATTCACACACACACATTCACACAAACACATTCACACACATACATTCACACACACATTCACACACATACACACATTCACACACAGATACACACATGCATTATTGACGTATGGAAGGTGGCGCAGGTGCTGCTGCCCAGCTGCCTCAGCCCCAGGTGCCACGGCCTGTCCCAGCTGCCATCACTGAGCACTGGTGAGGCTGCGGGGGGAACTGGGACAAGCCCTGTGCCTGGCTGGGCTGCTCTCACTTTCCCGGGGTGTCCCTGTGCTGCAGAGCCCGGTGTCCCCTGCTGCCCTCGTCCCCTTGCCATCACCCCTGTGGCCTCCTGGATGCCAGTGAGTATTCCTATTCAGGCAGACCTGTGGGCTGCCACTGGCTGGACCAGTTTTTTGGGAGGGAAAAGGCAATCCAAGGGTGAGCTGGGCTGCTCCTGAGGAATGAGGATTTGGGATTGTTGAGGAGGGGGTGTCCTCCTTGCCTCCCTGCTTTGTGAGAGGAAAAGCTGCTGTTGGGTTTTCGTTATCACTTGTTTGTTGCCTGTGCTCACCAAACCGTGCAGGGAAAAGGGGATTTGGGGAGGATTAAAATATCTGATTCTTGCTGGTTACTGAGCCTTTTGGATGTGAACTCCATCAGCTTTGGGCTGCACAGAGGAAACAGCAGCCCATGAGGAGAGGTGGTAAAAAGAACTGGCCAGAAAACAACAGAAAAATCTGATTTTTTGCAAAGCTTAAGAGGAAAACTGAAGAATTTTGATCTTGCCAAAATGCTTTTGACATTGGAGCTTTCCTTGCTTTTAGTAATGATTTAAAAACCCACTAAGCTGAAAGCAAAAACTAGATGCGATCTGGAAGTGAGGGGTTTTCTTCAGTGCCCAGTCACAGGGTGTCCTCACTGCTGTGTGCAGAACAGAGAGATGTTTGCTTTTGGGGGACACTTCTGGCAGGGGCATCTCGCACACCAAAACTCACTTGTTCTGGTGGATGTGGTGATTTCCTTGGGGGTTTTGGCCAGAGGAGCTGGGCAGGCACGTGGAGCTGTGCTGGTGGGCGCTGCTCTCTGTTAACCACACCAAACCCCACACTCAGAAGCAGAGCAATCAGCTGGGGATATTTTGGAGCGGGTGGTGAAACGAGGCAGTTTTTAGTATTCATGAAAAATGCTTGTGACAGCCTTACCCCAAGTAATGAGCAGCCACCTGCAGTTCGGAGCAGTGCTTGATAATGCCGTAATTAGATTGGAGATGCAAAAAAGCTCATTAAAATTAAATAACATATTTGTCACTGTTTTAAGAGGTGCAGATTGCCTCGAACCATGCTGGTCTCTTGACCTTGAGTATTTTGGCATAGTCCTCGCTGTTGAGTGCATGAAAATAACGTCGGAGCACCCCACGGGCAGGTTCGTGGTGGGCGTTTTGGCACAGGGTTGCAGGTGCTCACCTGCCCTGGTCACATCGTTTGGCACCTCATAAAATGGGGCCCTGCCGCCAGCACTGGGACAGCACAGGGGGAGACAGGATTCCCAAGGCATGGGTCTCTACCTCTTTGGTTTTTTAAATGGAGTAAAATGTGTTTTAAGTCCTCTTCCTCCCTCCTGCTTTAAAAGGAACACGCAAAGCCACAACAGTGTCTATTAACAAGACTGTAATTTTCCAAAATTAATTTTTAATGACTAATTTGTCTTGTTTTCAGATGTTTTATACAACACCTATTGTTTAAATCCCTTTTGTTTCACCACATGTCACCACAGAGGAGGCGGGTGTTGGGACAGGATCTGCAGCTGGGACATCCACTGCTGCCTTGGCTCTGCCCTTGGGAGGGCTGCATCTACCAAGGAAAGGCAGCTCTGGGGAAAGGCAGAGGTCACAGAGTCCCTTCACAGAAGGGATTTCTCTTTCTTCTGCCCCAAAATGGTGCTGCTACTGAATAGACTTGCCCTCAGTTCAGCTGTTGCGACCAGGTGCTGCTCTTCCCCTCCAGAGATGCTGGCTGGCCAGGGCTTCTCTTGCAGTGGCTTTTATGCACAGAGAAGAGAATTAAAAACAAAAAGTGGGTTTTTCTTCCTCCTCCTCACTCGTTGTGAGTAATTACACGTAGGTGTCTGGGAACGGGAGTGTTTACAGACGCTCTGTATTTTCGGCATGTGGGATTTTCCCGCTGTAGCACTTGGGTTGTGAGCAGCAGCAAAGGCAGCGCTCAGACTGATGCCTGTATCACCACTGGGTTGTTTGGGAACTGGGGGAGAGGAGGGAAGGTGAGTGCTCCTGAGCACCTGAGGATGGAGCATCTCTGTGGGATCACAGTCCTTTGGTGCCCACAGGAAGGGAATTTGTAGCACAACTTCTGGCATCTTACAGAGAAACTACTTTTATATTTTGTAATACCTTTTCCCCCCACTTAGGACACACATTGGAAGGGCTCAGGAGCTCAGGGCTCAGTGGTGGCAGCTTGTGCTGCCTTGCAGCTGGGCATGCTGCTTTGCCTTTGCTTGCTGCCAGTCATGTCAATGTTTTCTGTTATATTCCTGGCACCAAATGGGAATTTTCTCAGAGCTTGTTCTGACTAATGTTGATGAAAGGGCAGAAATTCATTATTAGAGTGAAATAGCTGGTGATAGACTGGGGTTCCCAGGTGGGTGAGTGAATAGCAGGAAATGTCTGTAGTGAAATTTTTTCTGCAGATCCTCACCCATGACCGCCCCCGCTCTGGCTGCGTGGGCTGAGCTGTGAGTGCCACACAACCCCAAGAGTTGGGAACAGCACCTGCATGGCTGTGCCAAGGGCTTCCCCACTTCCCGGGCACCCACAGCTTCTCTGGGCAGAGGTGGCTGCCTGGGGTCCCCAAAACTGGTGCAAGAGCCTGTGATGGGCAGACAGAGCCTAACCTTAAAAAAATAAAATCAAATGGTGTTTTCAAGGCCCAGATTGATATGGGACCCATCCACCTCCTCCTCTCATCTGGGTACTTGATTATTGGCAGAGTAATCTTCGTTCTTTGTCCAAGGTGGGGTGTTTGGGAGGGGAGGGAGCTCTGAACAAACAGTTCAGTCACCAGAGAGCATTTCCAGATAAAACAGAATGTGCAATTCCCATCATGCTCAGAGCAGGGTGAAGAGCTGTGGCTCAGGCTCCTGTCAGATCCACACAGGTCCTTCAGGCGAGTCTTAAGCAACTTCAGAGGAAGAGAACCCCCGTAAACATTTGGCCTTTGTGGTTATACTGAGGAATCTGCTGGCAGAGTAAACCCTGGGTAAACATCCTCAATTTGCTGCCTCCTGAAATGGAGCGGCTTTTGGAGTTTGGAGCCACAATTTGTATTCAAATGAAGGTCATTTGAAAGGTGTAACACAGTAAACAGCCATTATTTCATTTTGATAGTGGTACTAAAATTATAGTGTTGGTTGAATTATTTTAGTGTAGGACCATTACCATCTCCCTAAAACACTTAGAGGGGTTTTATATCAGTGCTGCAGTCCTGAAATTAGAGGAAAATTAAAAATCACACGACTGTGGTAGAAAAGTAATTTATTTGCGAGGATGCCTTCATTTTATCATGGAGTCTCTTTCCCTTCTGCTCTGCTGGGAGATGTGCACCCGACACCCAGACAGGCTCCAGGGGTTCACCTTGTTTAACCAGGAAGGCATCGGCTTCCCATGAGCCAGAGCTGCTGTGAGCCACCCCTAAAACTTAATTTTTAATTTTTTTTCCTTTTTTTTCTTTTTCAGTAAAAGTGGCTGCCATGGTATTGCCTGACTCAGTGCTGACAGCAGAGTATATTTTGTGTGGGGGGGATAGATACACATTTCTGTATACTCGTTTAGGGGGGTAGATACACACTGAAAACCTCTCTGCATTCATTTTCTTCTAGGAATACGTGTTGGAGTTAATAGAGTGGCAGGGATCTCCCTCATGGAGGTGGCTGGGTGAGGGTGCCTGGATGGAACCTGGCAATTCTGGCTGCTCTTGGGTGGGAGGGGGGATGCGCAAGGGCTGCGCGGGAGCGGGAGCTGGCGGACGTGAACGAAATCTTAATTGGGAAATTCCCCTAGATTATTACAGCTGCCTTCATTAACATTTTCACACTTGGCTGGTAACAAATGAGAAGAAGGGCTGTGTGTGCCACTGGATTTATAGTGTTCCGAATCTGCTCTGTACCTGGGGTGTGCAGGGCCTGCACCATCACCTGAGGATGCCCACTGAGCAGAAGGGATGGTGGGCTTTTTGTGGGGAGGGATTCTGTGAGGATTTCTGTGAAAATCTTTACTGGCAAGAAGCTGATTTTCCATGAAAGAAGAAATACCTATATGCAAATAAAATTTCTGGCTGCATCTCTGGTAAAGTTCAGATTAGGTTTATATCTGGTTTTTATGAGGTTTGTGATCTGTTCTTGCTTAAACTCCAGGGTTTTTTAGTTGTGTGAGGAGGATATCTAGTGTATATCCCTGGGAAAGAGCATAAACTCCTAAGCCCTGTAAGTTGTGCTGCTTTAACAGTACCAAGGCTGACATCAATGAAGCACCAGCCATGAAAGGTGTTTGCCATGGTGCAGGAAAGGACATGCCTCGTGTCTCTTCTCCAGCCTCATCAGGTCCTGGCTTGCTCCTGCTAACGCTTTACTACTGGAGCACTCCATGCTGGCAGTACCAAAATGCATTTTCATTATGAAATTGAAGGGTGCTCACACGCTGGACGATGTTGGAGTGGATGGTCCCATCCTTGGGTGAAGGCTGCTCTCACAGAGCAGCTCCTCGTGAGCTCCTTCAAATTGAGGGGAAAACCTGCAGCTGGATTAGGATGCCCTCAGAGATGAGCATAGCAACCTGTTCCATATTTATTACGGGCAACAATTTGACTAAGGGAGAATTTAGATTAATAACATTCAGCCCAGAGAAGTAATTTCCTTTGAGAAAGCGATTTACATGCACTCTGCCAAAAAGAGCCGTCACCGCGTGCTCTCCCTGTGTCAGCTCCAATAATGAAGTTGGAAATAACATGGGAGGTTAATAGGTCCTACTTATCTCCTTAGCGCCGCAAAGGAAGATTTACAGTGCGGAGCCTGGTTTGCATATTCCCGTTGGAAATGGAAAGGTTTTTCCCAGCCGAGATTGATGAGACGTTGCAGGGTGTCTGCTCAGCTGAGGCTGTAAACCTCCATCCCCTTGTGCCAGAAGGAGCCGCCTTTCCTGGGTCACTGGCCAGGGACTGACTTAGATGCCTGAGCCGCCATTCCAGTGATAATTATTTTTATCCATCTGTCTCCTTTAAGCCTGGAAGTTCACACAGATGTGGCTGCCACACCGTGTTAAGAGCTGGGTTGAAGCCCAGTGGGTTTTCCCTGGGAGCTGCCTGTGGCGTGCGAAGGGAAAGTCACCTGGAGACACAGTGGGAGGGTGGTGGAGGACGCCTGTGTTACCCCTTGGGGTGCTGCCTGTGTGATGCCAGTCTTATGGGCATATGTTGGGGTGTGTTGTGTCCTGCCCTCACCCCAGGGAGGGAGGTCTGTGTGCTGGAACCCGGGGCTGGGAGCTGCTGGAATGTGCTGGTGGGTTAATCGGGACCTGCTCCTGTAATTTGAATTAGTGATGACCTTGCCACCATGGGCGAGGACGCTGCTGCCTGGGCTGTCAGTGATGCTGGAAGCAGCGGGAGCTGCTCAGAGTGGCCCCTTCCCCTTGGCTGGCTGGCCCAGGGGACGGCGGCGGCGCCGGGGCAGGGGACGGCGGGAGCCAGAGCCCTGTCACTTCACATTACTTGTGTGAAATCCCACAGGACCCGTGGCACGTTATGGGCTATTGCAGGAGCTGTTTCCCTGCGATCAGTGGAGCTGTCTGGGCTCAGAGTAAGGAAAATCCCCAAATTCTGTGGCTGCTTTCCTCTCCGGCTCCCTCCGCCGGCTTTGGGGAAAGAGTTCTGTGACTGCTCCTCTCTCCCTGCAGGGTTGTGGTTGGGTCCTCCCAGGTTGCTGAGCTCTTTCAAACTGGGAGTGAACCAAACTTTTAAAAATAAACCAAAATTCATTCCCTCTGGATAATTTAAGTCACACTGTGCCTGAAACCTGCTTAGGAGAGGGACTCTGAGAGGGAAAGAATTGTTAATAAATGTTCTGTCTGCACAAACTGTAAAATATTCATTTCAGTTGGTTATTTCACATTACTGAGCAAGTGCAAGAAGAATGAACTTTCTGAACAGCTTAAGGTACAATTCAGTAATAACCTGAGCCATTTAATGAATGAAATATTTAACATAATTTGCATACATTAAGTGATGGGATGACGTTTTTCTACTTCTGTGTACTCTTTTTGTATCTGGAACAGCACAGCCTTTCCTTTTTGCCACTCCTCACAGTGCTCCACGGTAGGCACTGAGGAAATGGCATTTTTCCTCCCCGTTTGGAGCCAAGCAGACAGGAGCCACACCAGCTGAAGGCAGGGGTACACACAGACACAGCCGAAGTGTTTTCAGTTTGGCAGAGTAGGTCAGTGAGCCATTCCTGCTCTTGATGCTCCCATTCCCACAAAACAGGATTTGTTTTCTTTCTTTCTTTTTTTTTTTTTTTGATCAAATAGTATTTTAAGTGCACACAAGAAGCTGTCTCCACATGCCAGAGACTCCTCTTGGCAGCACGACACTCTGGGCCTGGGAGCTGCCCTGTTCTGAAATACTCCCAGAGCATAGCATGGCACAAAGCCCATCCCTGGGATGGGCCTGCCAGGCTCTCCCTTGTGGCACACTGGCGCCTGGATGCCATCCCTGCGTGCCCAGCATGTTTGGCACTGCCAGGCCCTCCGGGAGTCGTGTCTGGGCTGCCCTTGAGGATGCTGAGCCTGCCTGTGGTGTCCTCGAGAGTGGCACCCCTG
Source organism: Climacteris rufus (assembly GCA_013398175.1). Lineage (NCBI taxonomy): Eukaryota > Metazoa > Chordata > Aves > Passeriformes > Climacteridae > Climacteris > Climacteris rufus. The sequence goes on along the minus strand of VZRZ01006835.1, from coordinate 614,011 downwards.
AGCTGGCGCTGCTGTCGGATGGTTGCAGGGTAAATCGGGGCCAAGTAAGGCAGTGAAAACCCCAGGAAAGGGAAATAAGGGGGAAACGCTGTTGCTTTCCCCCATAGAAACAGAGAGAGCTGCAGCAGGTGTGTGTGACCAGCACTTCATTCCCAACAGGTTGGTCTGGGAGAAGGTAGCTGCTAATTTCCATGTGACCAGAAATTGCAGTTCATAATCCAAACAGTGGCAGGGCTGTATTCTCAATTATGCCCAATAAAGGTGTGACTTCATTAGTGTTCCCTAACTTAAGTGCACTTTAATTCTTTAAACTCTTTTTCTTCTGGTCTGTAAGTGGTCACACTTCAGAAAACTGTAGAGGGAAATAGAGTGTCCCAAGGAGTGTGTGTGTGTGTACCTGTCTGTATATAGATTTATAGATATACAGATATGTAGATCTCTCTCCATCCCGTGGGTGGGGTGGTCACTCAGAGCAGGAGCCTTGGGTAGCACAGAGTGGGTCTGGGGTGACTGGTGTGGCTCATGGTGATGCAGGTGTGTCCAAGGTGTCCATTGTGCTCTGCCCTGATGCCCTCACTTACCCAGCAGTGATGCCATTAGCACTGACCCTCGCAGGCTGGATGAATAATGCATCTTGCTCTTCCAATCACCATTACTTTGTGTTTTTTGCATCCCACGCACTCTGTGTCATGCCAATCATTTGCCCAGTTTGCAGTTTGTCCAGGGCTCTGGGCTGGTTTTCCAGCCTTTCTGAGGCTCGCTCGGAAATGCCTTCTGTCATATTCAAGTGGCACCTTCACACTGCTTGCTTCCAGGTTGTTGGTAAATATGAAGCAATAAAGGAAATAAAAAGGGAGTTCGACCGGGAATTCCCATCTGTCTGGGCCTGCAGAGCTCCTGGATGTCAAAATTGCCTCTCTAGAACTTTGAAGGCTTAAAACCAGAGAAGAGCAGAGTAATTCTGAAACACATCCCTTTCTTTCATCAGCAGGATTTTATTGTTTTTATAAGGTGTATATTTTTAAACTAATATTAAATGAGCCCACTCTTGAGGATGTGAAACACAGCCTGGGATGTTCAGTGTCCCCTCTCAGTGGCCAGATTTGGGCTGCCTGAGCAGAGGGAGGGCTGTTTTAATCCTGCTGTCAGTGTGCCTTGACAGAGTGTTAAAGTCAGTATTACCCTAAAAACGTTCTGCTTTCATAACAGGCAATTTTGTTGGTGTTGAAAATACTTTGTTTGATTTTGGGAGCCATTCATTAGAGGATCAGGGCTTCAAAGTGAAGCCAATTAGGTATAAGAGCTGCTTTTGGAAAGCTTTTTCCAAACATCAGCTTGAAGGTTAGAATGTGGTGAATAGGGAGCCTGTGCTGGGGCGGCCCCACCACGGCATCGGGTACCGCTGGGGCTGCATCCCCCTCCCTGAGGCCACATCCCAGTGGGAGCGGGCAGCTGCAGTCATGCTGCATGTGGTGGCTCGCCCCCTTTTCTATATTTAGTAAGAAATGCATCAGCATCCCTTTTACTCCCTGAATTCCCTCTGGGAATGGAGCTGGTAAATAGCTGTCGCACTAAAAATAACACCTGCAGCAGCCGCTGGCAGCCTCGTTCCCTTCCCTGGCTGAGCACAGAGCCAAAGGGCTCCCGCCCCAGCAGCAGATGCTGAGATTTATGATAATTTAAAAAAAAAAAATCCAAAACCAACCACTTAGAAATGTAAAGAGCATGAAACTGCCTGTGATGCTTAACCTTCGGAAAGCAGCATCCGTGCTCTCCGCTGGCTCGTCTCCGTGAGAAAGGACACAGCAGCCCCAGCACAGCCTACAGTAATGTCCTTTGTTGCTGGTGGTCCAGGGGTGACTGGAGTGACATGGCATCAGCCCTGCCTTTCACCAGCCTTCTCGTTGACCCCTTTCCAAGGAGAAGTGTTGGGAATCCCCGGCAGTTTTGGCAGTTTGCTGTCCTGGCATTGCACAGAATGAAAAAATGGCTTTTTAACACAAACAATATCCTTTTTTCTGGTCATTTTATTCCCTTGTCCTTTTTTTCTTATATGTTTTCTCAAAAGTGAGGATTAACTACACTTTAGAAGTCTGAAAATTACCCGAAAGGAATTTACAGTTCCCTGATGCTGCTCAGGTTTTATGGTTGTTTCCTTTCAGTGCCAACACACACAGTAATTCCAGGTCAGAGGGGCAGTTCCCACAGATGGGAGCCAGCTGGCAACTGCCAGCCACTCTGGGGGCAGACCTGCTGTGCCCCCTGGGCCACTGGCCCTGGTTAATTGTCATGGCTGGATCTTGACATGGGGCAGAAATATTTCTCCTTTCATGGCCCTAGAGAAGGGAGAATGATTTGATGACAGCTGTGAGCATTGTGAGTTCGCTGGAGCTGATCAGCATTTGGGAACTGCTTCCAGAAACTTCACTTGTTCCCATTTTTGTGAAGAATCCATCAAAATGACCCTGAGATCAGCTCATTTGGTTAGAGCATGGTGTGAATAATGCTGAGGTCACAGGGTCAGTCCCTGTATGAGTTATTCAGTTATGAGTTTGACTTGATGATCCTTGTGGGTCCCTTCCAACTCAGAATATTCTGCAATTCTGAATTTACCAGGGAAGATCTGAAGGGAAATACCCCAAAACATAAAACCTCACCAAAACCAACCAACCCAGCAGCACCAGCTAGGAGCTGGGGATAGTAGCACAACTGGCTTGGACCTGAGCTGGGCCTGGGACAGAACCACTCCCCGAGATGCTGAAGACATGTCCTGCAGTACGGTGCAGAGCCCTGCCTTTCTGCTAATGCACCTGTGGCTTGTCAATAATGAACAATTAATTACAGAAATATCTGAATAATGCTTTTTCTGGCTGCTTCTACTTGTTTACTCTTGTGTTTGATATTGGTCCTTCCATTTAGATTTTTTATTTCAGTGGAGCAGCGCAAGATTAGGAATGCCTGCACAGGTCGGGTGATGCACCTCCAGGAAGGACTGCCAGAAGCCATGAACTTCTCAAAGACTGTGGTTCTTTTGGCATCTTGAATACTTAAAACCCCCTTGTGAATTGTATTGGCACTGCACAGGTTAATTCCAAACACTGTTCCTGAGCTTCCATCAGCCTGGCTATGCTTGGGTACAGGGTTACAGGTGCTGTGGGGCTCATGGCTCTACGATGTTCTCTGTTCACAAATGCAAAACATGAACAATTCTTATAGGAATGATGCTAATGAGTAGCATTGGTAATTTTTTTTAGCACTAAATATTGTTTGCACAATGATACAGGACATTTGTGTGGTATTGACAGAGCTGGGAGGGCCTTCAGTGTAAACAAGGGAAAACGAATAAACTCATTCAGTAATCACTTGAGGTGCGGCAGCTCCTCTGTTCAACTGGATCTTCAGGAGAAGAGATCCTTGTGCTTGGGCTGGAGGGGGGATAGGTGGAGCATAAAAGCAGCAGCATCCAAGACTCCCTTTCCCACTAATTAAGATGTGAGACTGAGGTAGTGGCATGACAGCACAGTGTTGGTCAAGCGAGTAAAATGTCCTAGTCCCTGCTATTCCTGGATTCCCCTACTATTCCTAGATTTCTGGACTTTGTGGCTCTCAGTCTGACCAGCAGCATGATTTGAATGCAGCTTTTATAGTGATTGAATATGTATCTTTTGAGAAGGATTTTAATTCTGTTTGAAATAAGAAAATGCCATAAATCAGCAACAGAATCTTTTAACATTTACAGTTTTAAATGAATTCCTGGTGAGAGTCTTTAAAGCCAGATTTATATCTGACTCTGCATTGAGCTGTCGTTACGTGGGACTGAAAAACTCTGACAGAATTAGGCATAATGCAAAAACATGCTGAAAAGACAGTTCTGCAGGACTGTGGCACATTATTATGTCAGAGCATATGGAAGTGAGGAATATGCAGAAAGGGACGATTGCTGTGGATATTTCCCTTTTAATGATCCTTGCACAGTTCTTTGGAAGGCTTTGCTGCTGTCTCCATGCAAGAGAAGGCGAATGGAGCAGGCACTGCTGTTGTCACCTCACTGCGCACGGCGGCCCCGCTGCCGAGAGGGGACTGGTGTGTCCCCCTGTGGGACTGGCCGGGGGGGAGGCCCCAGCATGGGCAGGTTCACAGGGGATCTGCTCCATCCCCCATGGCACAGTCAGACTTTGCCAGTCAGTGGAGGAGAGCTGCAGAAAATTCCATGTTCCTCCTGGTTTCTGTGGGAGTTGAGAGCGGGGCAGCATCTCTGACATACCCACTCTGGAGCAGGGGAATGCACTTCAGCATCTTCAAGCCACGTGACTGTTCGAATTGTGCAAAATAATTGAAGTTTTTGCTTTTACGGTGTAATTAATGCATCATAAACACATCGATCTTAGTGCATTTGCTTTGTTTTATTATCCCATTGCATATTTGACTCTTCAGGCTCCAGAGGAAAAGTGAACTGAACCAGCAGTGCCAGCAGGATGCCAGTGTTCATAGTTCTTTAAATCAGGGTTTAGTCCAAGGTCATTTAAAAGAAAAAAAAAATCACATAATGACCTGTGGGTGTTTTCCAGTAACTCAGGATTGGGCGTTATTTATTATTGCTCTGTTTTACTAGCTGTCCCTCAGTGAGGGACCTAAATGGGAGATAAAATCCATCCTAATCCCATTAGGCATGGGCTGATGCAAGGGCTGACTTTGCTCTTCCTTGTGACAAACGGCGCTTCTGAGCGGTTCAGGGCAGCCACGGCTGGGGGGCTTGTGCCCAATTGCTCTCTTGCTGTTGTAAAGACCCATCGTGTGTCTGTTTGCTCTTGTCCGTGTGCTTGGCAGGTGAAGTAGCCAAGCAGGTCTCATTCAGCTCAAGTGCCTGTTAGTCACTGCTTGTGCTCTTGGTTGGAGTTTTTTTCTTCTCCTTTTCATGTGTTTTAGAGAAAATTATTTCTTGTTTGAATCCAGTTTTTTCATACCAGGTTTAGCCTTGAAAATAAAAGGTTTGAATTATCCTCTTGCTACTTTTTTTTCCCTTTGTTTACTTTTTTTCCCTTTCTTTGGATCTCCTGCCCCTCTCCATAAGCTTTCTTTGGGACTGTGTCCAAGCCTGTTTGCAGCTGTTTTTCTGTTGTGCTGAGCCTGCCACGGGTTTCACCCTTGTGCTCCTTTAACCCCAGGAGTCTGGCTAAGCTGCTCCAGCGCTGGAACCTGAGGACAGACAGCTTTCCTGATGGTGCTGGGTGCATGAGGCCCCAGCAGTGCTGTGGAACATTGTCGCAGTCAGATGACTCGATCAGCCATCACAGCTCAGGATTCCTAAATGTCACCCTATAATATCTAATTAAGGTTGCAGTTTGAAGACATCATGTACTTTAATTGAAAACTGTAGAGTAATCTATTCCATTTTTTCCTGTTAAATTAATAGTGTGGACCTTTAGCAGATGGTTGGCAAGACACCGTTATTAATGAAAACATCCTCCCTCCTGCGATCCCACCGCTCGCTGCCATGCGGGGAACCAGGGCAAGCATCTCCCCACCCACAGGCATTTCCCACTTGGAGGCTTTACTGTCCCATGGCACCAGACAGCACTGCCAGGGCTGCCCTCAGGCCTTTTTCTGCAGAGGTGAGCTCAGCCAGCTTGGCTGGGCAAGGGGGAGAGCAGCAGCCAGCAAGCTGCAGGATGTCTCCTGCTCTCCCCATACCAAGGGAAAACAACACTTTGGGCCCCAAAATGGTGGGGTTTTGATCCATTGGGTAACAGACCAGGGATCTGGCTTAAGCTGTTCTGTGGTATTTTCACAGGTATGAATGCATGTGGCAGGAATTTCATGGCATGCCTTGGAAAACCAAAGCCATGCAAGTGTGGCCTGAAACAGCTCTGGGTGGGCTTGGAATGTGCAGCCCTGGGCAACCTCTGACCCCCAGCCACAGCTTGTGCTACTGACACGGCTTGTCAGCAAAACTGCAGTAATATTTGAGCTTCATCTCCTTCTCACCTCAGCATAGTCAGACCAGTGTTTCTGCTTTGAGAAGTTACAGACAGGTAATGCTTCAAGACCAAACCAAGTCCTGCCTGCAATGGCAATGAAACATTTTGCTGTGGGAGTGTTTTGTCACTGGCAGGTGTTGTCAGCCCGTAGTCACCTGTCCCTCCTGTCCCTGCTGGGCACTAGCGGGCTTGCCTTGCCCTTCTCCTCCTCCTTGTTTCACCTGGCTCATGGGCAACGTCCCTTTGATGCTGTGTTGCTGGTTTAGACTGAACAACTGGACAAATGCAATGGGATTCAAATTTTTGGTCCCATGATGCTGATCAAGGTGGTTGGAGCCCGCTCCATTTGGCATTTGGAGCAGTTTGTAGTTGTGATATTCAGAATATTAATGGCTTTGAGAGCAGGGATGGGTAGAAAATGAAAATGGCTCAATCCCAGCTGAGAAGATGGTCCATAGTCAACATGAATTTTTATTTTCATTTCAGAGCAGAAGGACGATAAGGAAGTGATGGACTGGAATTTGTCTTTATAGCAGCGAGGACGTGGTAAATTCCTAAGAGAAAAAATGTGCTTGCTTAAGAGATCAGAGCTTTGTTAGCTCTGTGTTCTAAATCTAGGGATATGTACAAACTCTCCTGCTTTCTCCTAACACATGCATAGATTCAGGCTTATTAATTTGGGTGTGTATAATTCATATGAAGTAATAACTTGAAATTCAGACTGGGTTTTTTTAATGAATTATGTGTTGCTTTGAGACCAGAAGGTGGCTAGAGCTGCCTGGTCCAGGGAATCCTGCAGTTCTTTTCTGTTGCAGTTTCTCTTTTTCTTTTGAGAGGTCAGGTAGGAATTGCCAATACTCTGACATTATGCAGGATGACCTGGAGGGGGTTGAGCTGAGAGGAGGAAGCCAATGTTCAATCCGTGGCTTTAGGGAACCCATTGATTGCGAATTTCAGAGCTTTTTATAACTTACTCTTTTTTTTCCAAAAAATGTGTGTGTTCACTGGAAATCCTTCAGCTCAGGCCAGAGTTGGCAGCTTTCCTGTGTGCATGATGGGTCCCTGGCCTCTCTGACACCGCCAGTGCCGGATCCCTGCCCGTCGATCTGCTCTGTGCTTTGTGGCCATGTCCTCTCCAGCTCCTGTGTGTAAAGATGAGCAGCTCCACAGCAGCTTCTGGGCATCACTGAGTGCTCTGAGGGAGCTTCTCCCACCCTGCTGTCCCTGTCCCTGCACCACTGGCTGGGGCACTGCCACTCGTCCTCACCTTGGCGGCTGGGACACGGCGGGTGAGATCAGGTCGCCCATGTGCCGCAGCTCTGGACTGTTATGTGCTGACATTAAATATTGAAGCGTCTGAGGAGCTGCAGTCACGTAACGTTGGCTTGGGAGCCTGTGGGGGCTCTGCCACCGCTGCCTCCAGCCAGGCTCTGGCATGGTGCCTGAGCCAGGAACACCAGGCTGAGCAGTGCCAGGCTGGCACGGAGCTGTGGGAGCAGCGGGGACATCTTTGGTGGCAGTTGTCTGTTGACAGTGGAACTGCGTGTGTCCTGTCTCATGCAGCTCACTGGGCTTCCCAGCTGGTGGCTCCCTGGTGCATTCCAACTAATAATCTAAACAAACAGGGAAATGCAAAATAAAAATAAATGCACACTTAGATAAAATGCTTTCAGCCTCAGCAACAAAGTCTAAATTAAACCACTGGATTATCTGACCAAGTTTAAGATAAAACATAACTCAAGTGATTTGAATGTTAAATCATCTCACTGCTTTACAGGGTGATTCCCTGAGGTGGTCACCAATGTCCTGTGAGTGTTGGCCTGCAGGTGTTTGCAGACAGGGAAAACCACATGCTGAGCATTGCCCTGGGATTGGCCAACACACTCAGAAATGGAGCTGGATCCACACAGCTCTCAGTGGTTTTTTTCCCAGCAATGCTTGCTCAGTTTGTGCTGGTGCTAAGTTCAGAGCTGGGATAGAGGGGATGTGGGGCTGGGCAGCACATCCTGGCACAGGGGCTGCCCATGGTGCGCAGTGCCCTTGCCCATGAAAATGGTGTAGGGTGGCCTTGGGGTCCACCCAGTGCCACCTGGCCTGACTGGTGCTGTGGGCTGACTCGCTGGTGACGAGTTTGGGCATCCCTTGGTTTCCATCTCCTGCTGTGCAATCATGGAGGAGCCAGGACCAGCCAGGGTTTCAGAGCTGGCTCTGTCTTGTCTGACCTTGCTGGTGCCATGCTGCCTTTTGTTTGTAGTCTCGGGCAAGAAGCAATGGGAAAAGGGTTTGATAGCAGACAAAAGCAAACAATAGTCTCACTCCAAAGATACGATGAATGGGATGTAATTGGATTTTTTTGTGAGGACATTGATTTGACCCTGTGAGACACAGAAAGAATCATTAGGGGAATTAACACGCATTAAAATGCAGGGTTTTATCAGAGGGCTTTTATTGTGCCCATAGTTTTGTTTTTAATTATTTAATGACTTTGTGTCTTCTGGTGATAAATCTATTTCTTCCCCCTTTTTTAAAGGGAAAAAGGGTGTTGGTGTGACAGGAGGGTGCTCAGCCCATGCAGCTGCTGAACCCTGGCCCTGCCTCAGCAGCCCTGCCCATGCCCCACCATGCAGACAGGGAGCCACTGGGCAGAGGCATCACCTGCAAACCTCTGATCATCCACCAGCACTGGGCTGAGCACCTTCCTTTGCAGCTGACACAAAGCTGTAGTTACAGAAAACAGAACGTGTAACGATGTTTAAGGGGGCTTTGGCAGCAGAGAAGTGTATCCTCCTTCCCCAGTGTGTGTCAGTGGCACCCACTGACAGCTTGGCCAGGCCAGCAGTGTGGAAACCCATGTTCTGCCTCACATGGGAGCATCTTGTTCCTGCAGCTCCTCCAGCTGGTGATGATTTGGGATGAGGATTTCACATGTGCCAGACATGGGCCAGCAAGAAGGAGCAGTGAACGAGCCATGGGTAGGGCTGAGTTCCTTTACCTGAAATACTTCAAATTTCTGTGCCCTAGCAATGTATTTGTTCAGCCACAGACAATAGTTTAAAATGGTTTAATTTTCCTTACAGCAGTTGATTTTTCATAGGAATAGACAAAATCCCATGCTAATCTGAATGCTCCAAACCACCCTGGCATTGAAGGGGTTTGTTTCTGTAAATGCCTGCTTGCTGGTGCTGGAGAGGATGTGCAGGGAGCTCCTGAGTCTCTTCAGAGCTCATCTCACTGTACAGCATGAGGTGACACTGGTTTGTAGCGTAGTGAGCTGAGGATATAACGTGGGATGGGTTGGGAATAGAACTCTGCTGATTGCAGCACTTTTGGTGGAATTACTGCACTGGCTTAAAAAAAACCCGAGATCTTTTTTCATATTTTCTGAGGAATATTAGTTGCAGAGTTCTTTGGTGGTTTTAGCCTGCTGGAAATCTGGGGTCAGACCTTTTTGGCCATGCAGTGTCCACGTTTCACCACTTGCATCTGATTCAGCTGCAGCTGCTATGGAAGTGTGAGGATTGGGAAGGTCGTCAGTGTTGGTGGTGGAAGTCTGCACTGGCTTCCTTTGATATTCAGTTTTATTCAGCCATTAGCCAGAAATTAAAAAGAAGAGTTTTTGGTACTTCATGTCACTGCTCCATCATCTGCTTGTATGGGGATCCCTTAAACCTGCAGAGATTGGCTTGGGAAACAAGGGGTTCGGCACTGGATTCCAGGAGAATTTATTTGCAGTGTAAACATGTTGGTCAGGAGTCATTAATATGACATTCACACAGCTCTAATAAAGTACATAACACGGAGATCTGGCACCGCCGCAATGCCCAGAGGACATTAAGTATGAGTCTTAAAACCAAGAGTATTGGAAACAAGATATTTTTACGTCTCGTTTGGGAGCAATATAATTGCATTTTGTGGCTCTAGCAGATGCTTGGGCCAGCTGGTTGGAGAGCATTGTGGGGATTTTTAGCTTTGGTACTGTAAGCGACAGCCCTTATATAGAGCTAGCTAAAAAAAATAATAAAAACCCCTCTCTTGGTGGAAAGCCCTGGTGCTGGCATGTGTTCTGCTGTTGGGATGTACAGCCTGGGGACACTTCTGCTGCAGTGGCTCTGGATATGATACTGCATGTGGTTTGGGGGTCTTATTTGAGGCATTTGTACATTAAAGGCAGCTTCACTGACCTCACTTGTGCAGCTTTTGCTATGCAGGTCCCTCAGAGAGGGCTGGGAGGCAGTTTTTGGAAGACAACCATCAAAACTCTACATTTTTCTGAGTATATTGATGGGGGGGCTTATTTTCAGCACAGTCCCAGGAGTCCGTGGCCATCTCTGGATGTCGGGACACTGCTGGTGCGGTGACAGTTGCCACCTTGCGACCGCCCCGGGTTTGTACCCAGGAAATGGATGAACGTCTGTCCCCTGTTCCTCAGGCCTGTTTGCAGGCACTGTCGTGAATTATCTCGCCGGCACCGATAATTTCCTGCAAACAAATCAGTTCTGATCTGGAAGTAATCGCCCGTATCATTCCTGCAAGTGGGAGCAATGACTTACGTTGATGTCACCCACTGGCTTTTTATGGCAACGATTAATAATTCAGTAATTCTCTCTGCAGTGATGCTGTTCTATTTATAAATATTTTATTTAGCTCCCCGTGTCCGTATTGTCGCCACCCTCCCCTTTGCTTCCTGACGTCACGCCGGGCTCGCGGCGATGCCGTGGTCACCACAGTTACCAGCAAATTCTCTGTGCTGGAAAATGTTAATGCCTTTCCTCATTTGCATCTCTTCATTGTCCTGTTTAAGCCTGGCCTTGGTGGCGTGGATGTGAACGTTTACTGAGTGCGCTCTGTCAGTCAAAACCCGATTTCAGCTGCAGCCTGGCCCGGGGTAGGCGGCTCCGTGTCTCTGTTATAAAACTTTCCAGTTCCCAGCACAGCCATGCAAGTAACTCTGTTTTCTTTCTGCGTTTCTCTTTCAGGAAATTGCAGCTTATTTAATAACGTTTGAAAAGCATGAGGAGTGGCTAACAACCTCCCCCAAAACCAGGTAACGTTCTCCTGCTCAGCACATTGACTCTCTCGCGCTGATGACTTGACTCGCTGATCAATGCCTTGACCACCAAGTGGAAACTCCCAGTCATGCTTGATGGCTTGTGACACCAAACTCTCATTAATTGCCTTAATGAGCATTTTATTGAATGAAATCAGATTGATTAAAAATGGAACAGCTACAGTCTTGGCAGGTTAAAGTTTTAACCCAATTGCTCAGGATTTAATTGTATCCCTTCAGATGAGCAGATCTGAAGCCTCTGAGCAAGGTCGCAGGCTGTTTATCTTGACAGAGCTCCCTTGCCACTAACTTTAAATAAATAAAAAAGCAGCAACCCCACCATGCATCGCCTGTTCACAGGCAGGCATGGGGATTGTTTGCGTTCCGGTGTTTCCCTTGCTGGGGTTAAGTGTTTGATGGTGAGGAGGTCCCAAAAAGCTGCATTAACAGACATGTTTGCAGTTTATTATTCAGTAAATGTCATGTCTTCTTCGTGCTGCCATAAATGTTTAACTTCTCGCTCCCCTGGGAACCCAGACATGGAGTTTTGGCTGTGGATGTTTTCCTGCTGTTTCAGCTGTGTTCTGGCTCCATACGTCTCACTGATGCAGAGAACGACTCTTGCTTTCTGGTGTTGCTGGGCTTTTCCTGTTTTTCTTTTTCCCAATCCACCCCTTTCCTATTGCAGAGGGCAGGGCCATTGGAGGAAGCCTGCCTGGGACCCAGGTGAGAGAAAAGCCTATTCTAGCATATTCTACCTATTCTAGGGCAGAGGTCACAGTGGGACACAGGGAGCAGTGCCACCCTAACGAGTAGCACAGATTGATTCCAGGTGTTCCACAGCACCCAGCTGAGGAGAGGATGGACGTGGAGGCCTTGTCTGCACCTCTGCAGTGCAGCTGCAGGTGGGGCGCACAGAGGACCTGCTTTCCATGAAATATGGGAAAAAAAGAGCTGTGTTGTTTTGGTTTTGTGTTTTTTTCCCCCCCCAGACTGCATATTTTTGTGACATCTCTAAGTAATGCATTTGCTTGTTGTATTAAAATGTGTCTGTAGCACCTAGGAAGGAGACATGGGAAACCCAGTTGCTTTCTCAATGGTTCTCCAAGACCTGGAGCTGCCACGGTGGTGGAAGGGCCCTGAATGGATCTTTCCTGCCGGTGGCAGCTGCGAGGCTCCCTTTGGCTGCAGAACAGCAGGTAATTCAGTTAATATTAGAAAAGTGTTTTTCTGGGCTGGTAATCCCAGTTTCAGAATTTATTCAAAACAATTTCTGGCTGAGCCTTTGCCAGGAGAAGCCTGTTAATGGGTCAGAAAACACATTAACTAGTCTGGCTCTACATGGTGTCATTAAAGATACGAGATTATAAATCTTTTTGTAACAGCATCTTACAATCTTCAGAATTTGGTTTGCTAAAGGCAATGCATGAAAATAATTTTCTGATGAACATTTCCGTACCTTCCTTCTGTGTGTTTGCACTTGGAAGAAAGAATGTCCCAGGGGAAGGAAAGTTGTGACAGGAGTTCAAGGACCTTCTGAAATTGTTAAGTTAGTTTTCTTTTTTTTTTTTAATATAAAAAATTAATTGGAGGAGTTAAACGCTGAGTTGCTACAATCAGGGCTCTCAGTATTACAGAATTAATGACATCGATTCAGCACTGAACTGGAACACTCCCCATTCTTTGTTTGCTGCCGTGGGTGCTACTAATTTCATCTCAGAAAATTAATAAAAATTAATTGCACTGCTGACACACACGGAGTTTCCTAATATGATGATGTATAGTGTGCTCTGAGGAGCTGGATGGATGCCGTGGGGCTGCGAGTGCGGCTGGACGGTGCCTGCAGGAGCTGGTGCTGCTGCAGCCATGAGCACAGGGTCGATATTGGTGACTGGGTTTCAGTGCCAACCAGTTCATCCACTGGCGAAGGAACTGCTGTGGAGGGTCAGGCCAGGCTGGGCTGTGCCACCTCACAGGTCACTGAGCTAAGGCACAGGGTGGCAGTGAGGGATGAGCCAGTTTGGAGCCAAGTTTGCCATTCTGCATGTTTCCATCTCCTTCCCAAAGAGAAGTCCCCATGTTTACAGTGCAGTTGGGTGTTGCTTTAGTCATGGACATGGAGGGGGAGCCCTCTTATGATGCCATTGTGGTGGCACTGAAGAAACTATGACAAAGCTTTGGAAGGTCTCTAAAATTGCTTTTTTCATGAAGCTTCTTGTTGAATGACTCCAATTGATTGACTACGCTGATATTAATGTATTGGAGCATTATTACAATAGTCTTTTGAGCACTCCAGTTGATCAACATAAATTAGCAAGTACACCTCGCAAGCATCGACCTTGAGGCTCCCTTGGAATGGTGTTTGGTTACTTGATGATGTGCCGGGTAATCCGCAGCGGGTGTTCCGTCAGCGGGGCGGGGAAAGCGTTCTGCTAATGCAGCAGGGCCAAGTGTCTGACATTTCCAAGTTTAAATGCAAATCACGATGACAAAAAAAAAATTACTTGACATTTATATATCAAGTAGAACTTAATTGTTATTTACTTTGGAATTTCAATGACAAAGTCAATTTTCTGAGTCCAGAAGCATTCTGCTGGAGGAAGGTACTTTGCTTCTCTGTTTCCAGGTGCCTTCTGTCATTAGCATTTGTATAGTATTATAAAAATACGCTTGAGCAATCCGAGGTGGCTTCACCTGTATTTCACAAGTGAGCCTCAGGCAAAGGAAAAGTCTTGGCTGTGCCCAGTAGCTGCAAGGTCAGTTTTCCATCTGGGAATGCAGTTCAGATGTGTTCCTTCCCCTTCCTGCCTCATGTCTTGGAAAGGACACAGGGGGATTGCTGGGGGCACCAGCCCCACTCACAGTGAGAGCAGGATGGGTGCGGTCTCTGAAGTCTCCCCTCCTCCTGTCCAGCTGCCTGTTGCCCAGAGAGCACATCCTGTGCCTTACCTGTCCATCAGTCCATCTTAAGGAACATACTCTATCTGGGATATCTTTATCAGTGGCATCTTAAAGAAAAGTTAGGATCTTGCAGTATATTAATTCTGTATTAAATAATTAATAGTAAAATTAATTGAATTATTCAGTTTTCAGGTAAAAAATAGGCTAATAAATATTCATAACTTATATTATTAAGGGAATTTCCATTTCCTATGTCGTTAAAGTGAGATTAGCTAAGGTTGCGTTTAAATGAAGATTGAAAACAATTGTGCTTTGGAATTAATTCACTGTATTAGGCTGTTACCTTGCCAGCCTTCTCTCCAGTGTGCTCCATGTGAGAGCTGTCCCACTGCATGGGACAGATGCTGCAGCCAGGATGTCTTGGCCCTTGGGAAATGAGACCAAGGCTCCCTGTAGAGGAGAAACTCATGGGAGCTGGAGATTGTGAAAAAACAACTGCCCAGATTTTTGATCAGTGGCAAAAATTCTGTCCGTCTCCCCTTGTGCTTGTTGCAAATAAAAATCCTCTGGAGACGTTGTTTAGACTTTCAAGGCACGTTTTAAAGGTCCTGCTCTCTCATGTGGCTCGTACTCCCTGGGGCATCCAGGGCCATTAACCTTGCCCGTGGGCAGTGCTGAAATTTGGGTTTTCTGCTCATGCTGCTGGAAGCTCTGCTGGCACGTTTGGGGTCGTGTACGACCTATTTTCCTTTGTTGAAGGCAGTGTGTCTGTGCTGTCAGCACTCCTGGCTCGGGATGCTGCTTGACATAATCCCTGCTAAATGTGGCACATCTCTCTTTACACTTTATAGATTTCATGACTCTCAATGCTTTCTTCTCGCTGCTTTCAGTATTTCCTTCTCTTTATTTTCCCTGCAGAGAATAAACAGTGCAGAGATGGTTTTAAGAGCCCTTAGTTCATATAGATTTTTATCCGCTGTGGTCCAGGAGTGTCGAGACACCAATAATGAATTCTTTTAACCGCTCACCGTGTTGATTGTAAAGTGACCTAAGGGCAGAGTTGCTGGGAGCTATCGAGATGTCTGGCCTGGGTCAGCTGATGGTCTTCAAGTATTTCTTGCAAATCCTTCCTGTGGCAAATCCAGCCTGGTGTGAGGTGGTGCTGCAGGATAGCAGTCTCCCTCTGTACTTAGCTGGCTGCTCAGGAGAGCTGCATGGCTGCAGAAGATGGCACCATCCAACTTGGACAACCAAGGCAAGAGGTCTGTGTTTCTACTGTGGATTCACCTGGTGCAGAGCCTGAAGGTTGGCTGTCCCAGCCTGCTGATGGCTCTGCAGCCTCTGTGCATGGTCACCAGGCCACTGTCAGAGAAGTACGTGGCTCCACAGCTGATCCATGCACACAGACATCTGCCCCCACCGCCCAGCTTTGCAGGGACACAGGGCTGGGGTGCAAAGGCTCCTGCTCCAATTCATGTGGACTTGTGAGAGCCCTGCAGCATCGCCTCTTGGAGACGAAGAGAACTGGAAAACATGGAGTTGTCAGAAAAAGCAATTATCTGATAACAAAGCAATGAAATTATTCAGCAAACCCTTCTGCCTGCAGTGAGGCTTGGTAGGTTTTTCTGTCAATGGATATGGCCAAGGAAAACAACGTGGCTTTGAACACTGACATTCAATATTTGGCAGGCTCTAACTATTCTCAATCCCACATTACGGGGCGGGGAGAGTGCTCAGGGTTGAGGAGGCTGCTCAGTGTGTCTGAACCCCCTGTATTTGCCCTGTGATTGGGGGTTAACACCTGCGAGGCAGATCAGCGAGAAGCTGCCCTTGTCCTGGGTTGAGCAGAGGAAACGGAAGATTGTGGTGGAAGAGGTGTTGGGCTGATGTCTGCATCCAGACCTGCCAGACAGTTCCATATTGTCCAGCATTCTGTGCTTCCCATCGAAGAGGACCGTGAAGGACAGGGTTAGTGGCTGCTGTGAAACCACCTTGGAGCTGCCCTTTCCTGCATAATGTGTGGAGGCTGCAGGGGGGCAGGAGACCTGCTATTTGTTCTTCAGGCTGTTTTAAACAGCAACAAAATGAAAGTCTTTGTCACATTTTAAAGACTTTTGCAACTTAATTTATATTCTCACATGGCAACGAAGAACCATCTTTTGTCCAGGAGGTGAGATATGCAAAAATAACCTTTAAGTTGCTCCTAATTGACCCATAATGATATTCTCTTGTTTTTTCCAGTACATTCTCTGCATCAAAAACCTCATCCAGCAACTGCTGGTTGCATCTTAATGGCTGTAAATCGCAGCTGAGGAAAAATAAACTGTTTATTTGAGTTCTTGACAGAAACCTTTCCCTCCAGCTAACCTGGCCCTGAGTGCTGGGCTGGAGCTGATCTCCATGACCATCTTGGGCTGGCAGGGATCAGGACGCCCCAGGGAGAGGGGTGCCCTGTGGCCGGGGGATAGGTGCTTTGCTTTCCAAATGGGGACAGTGTCTTATATATGACAAACACAGTTTGATTTAGCACTGGAAAGTTAGCTAGCATGTGCTGGTAACTTGGAATTGGGGGCAGGAAGTTTGCTGCAGTGTATATGCAGAGCAGCTGGAAGCATCCCAGAGGACCTGCTGCTCAGCCTGGAAGGACAGATTGGTTTTGTGTCGTGATTGTTGGAAGATGAAGAGCTGCTTACAGTGGTTGGGGTTTTTCTTTTGGTGCTGGATAGCGTGTGTAGGCAGTGAGCAGGCTTTGCTCTTGCTGTGGTGTGAGGAGTAATTTGCTTGGCAGGCACAGGTGCCGTAGGTGTGCATTGACATTGTAATGAAACACTGGACAAGTGTGTGATCCTGCTCAGCCCAAATGTGGAGCAGTTGGTGGGTGAGCAATAACAAAGCTGAGAGCAACGATACAGGTGTTCAGGTTTGAATTTTTCTTTTTTTTTCTTCCTAGTCTTGAAAACACAGATTTACAACAATCTGGCAAAGATTCTCCTCAAGTTACACTTGGTTGGCGTTCTTGCTACACGCACTGTAACAATACTTTAATATAATTAAATTTTAAATTCCGTGTAGAATCTGGTGGGTAGGCAGATGTACCGGTATGTTAAACTTTATGTCACTTAAAAATGGTTCTCAAGTACATCAGAGGGAGCCCAGCCAGCTGTAAAATGATCTGCTTTATGGCGCTGCTTCGCAGCTTTGGTGTCTGTGTTTTAATTACAGATGTACCTGAAGTCTCACACCCTCGGATAACTCTGTCGGGCTGTTTTGTTTCCTGTAAGTTACTGACAGGATGTAAAGCGACGTGAGGGAAGGTGCTGCTGGGCTTTTCCAGAGCTGCTGTTTGAGGGAGGGTTGAGTTTTCGACTCGTGCTGCGGCAGCTTTGTTTCTCATTAGCACACAGTGCACTCTCCTGCCCGGGGCTGCTGCACCTGAAGCAGCATGTCCAGTATGGCAAGTGGTAAAAGGGCTTTTAGGAGCTGCTTTGCAGCCCTAGGCGAGCACGTGGGTGTTGGGACCGGTGCGAGGAGTGGCTGTGTGGCCCCAGACAGTTGGGGGCACATCGGGACCAGTGTCAGGGCAGGTGGGCATCTGTCCCCCCACAGCCCCTGTGCCTCCCTGGCTGCATTCCCAGCACCGACACCCACCAGCCACCCACCAGCTGAGATGAGCTTTGCCCACCTTTGCTCTGCAGTAAGCGTGGCCAGTGGCTGGGCTCCATGCAGGATGGAGATCTCCAGTGCTGTGAAGTGGGAATCTCGTTACTTGGCAGGCAGAAACCATTAATGGTGCTGTTTCTGGAAATAAAGAAGTGGCCTCGTCTTGAGGCATCCCACATGATGATTTGCTGAGTTGTGCAACATGATTTATGCCTAGCCGTGGGATTATTGTTTTCTATTGATTCTGAGGGAGATGAAGCATCAGTAAAAGCCCATCAGAAACCTCCGGGTGGAACGGGAAAGCTTGAAGCTTTCCTGACAGAAATCCTGTTGCCTCTTTGGTGGTGACTCCAAACCCGCTGGCCCAGCCAATCTCAAACATCGCCTTGTACTCCTCCCCCTTCTCCTTTCAACATTGCTGTCTCTGTCCAGAGAGGATGTGTCTGGTGCCACAGGGAGGTGTTGAAGGGAGAGGTACCGGTGGGTCCCTTGAAGATCCTTGAAGATCTGCTCTGTTTCCAGCAGGCAGCAATCATGTCCCTCCCTGTCCTTTGTCAGAGTGCGATTCCTGCTGCCACCAGTGAGAGTGAATTGTGCACATAGTATTATTCCTATATTTATTTTATAAATGTCAAGGATGAACTAAATTAAGATAAATAAGGCTGTTCCCTCTCACTGTTCAATTTACAAAATTTTGATGAGACCAATAACATCTGTCCTGGTTCCATCTTTCGGCCAGCTGAAGGCGGTTGCGGGTCTGACAGCTCTGCTCCGTCTGTCCCCCAGCAGTGTTTACAGAAGGGGATGTACAAGTGTGGCATTAAGCCATTTGGTTCTGCCTCTGTCTGACTCTGGTGGAGAAGCTGAGAGGATGATGCGGCTGACAAAGAGCTCCACCCTCACAAGTGGAATTGTTGTGTTGCTTTAAGCACTGTTGTAAAAGGCGAGTGACGATGAACTCGTTGCTGTGAGTTGCAGCGATGGAGGCGGGTGGAAGCGTAAGAAAAACCTTGGGGGGGTGTCTTATCTGCAGCTTTCCCTTCTGCAGCCTGCAGGACATACTTCTCCTGGAAAGGGGAACTGTGGTCTCCTGATTTCCTCTGGAGAGGCTGGACACCAGCTCACCCTGAGTATGAGGTGACAGGTTATGGGTGCATTCCTCTCTCTGTGTGTGGGTCTGAGGACCAGAGTGGTGTATGGAGCATCCCTGCTGTCACTCCATGCCCTCTGGAAGGTGACCATTTATTTCTCATCAGTCGAGCCTCTTGCACAGCAAATGGGTCATGCAGGGGAGATCTTCTTGCTGGATAAGCAATTAGCTAAAATAAACTACTCAGAGGACAAATTATGCAGGACTCTTGCTCTGTAACCAATGAATTAATTGACTTTGATATTTGTGGGATGTTCCCACTATTTTATTTAATTCTCTCTGGCTAAAGGGCTCCTGTGTTTTCCCCTGCTCTCCTGCTGCCATAGTGAGCAAACAGGCTGTTAGGGATTGATTTACACAGTTACAAGCAAAGGAAGCAAAGTGATAATTGTGAGAACCTTTCCACATTTCCTTAAGAGAGACGAAACCTCTTTCAGCACTGTGTCCAAGAGCCTCTGTTTGACCTGTTTCTCTGGGGTGCCATCAGTTCCCTCTACAGCCTCACAAAGCTCATCCATAGCAGCTCTCTAAACACAAGCATGGCAGCACGGCGTGGGCTGAGATCACAGTCCACATGTGCTTACAAAGGCTTTGGAAACATCAGTGCTGCAGGGCACCGATGGGGCTGCTCCTGGAAGCACAGCATGGTCAGGAGCCAAAGCTGGCTGGCGCAGGGGTGGGGACAGCCATCTCTGTGGCACTAACCCCACGTGTGTTTTCAAGGCCTTGTCTGGATCTTTGTCAGCAGCAGATGCTGCAGCAGTGCATTACCTGGGGTATCACACAGAGTGGCACTGTGGAAGAATTACAGCTCCTGGCCCTCAGCTGGGCCACTAACTCATGAAACCATTCGGCCAAGTGGCTGGGTTTATTTACAGTAATTAAATTAAAGCCCTGGTACAAATCTTTGTGGTGTAACAGGATTTGTCAACAGCTAGGAAAGGGTGACACTGTTGGACCAGTTGCCAAGAAAATACTCCGTGTGTAAGGGGGCGTTGGGTTCACTGAATAATGCACAGTCTCAACTCCCAATGCCAAGGTGAAACACGGCTCTTCCACTGTCCTGCTTCTTGTTTCTGCTTTGCACTATTCAGGGGAGATACCTAAGGCCAGGCATGGTGACACTGGTGGTGGTGTGGTGCTGGGGACCCATCTCCCTGCTTGATGGCATTGGTAATCCCAAACAATTTTAGAAGACCCAACCAGTGCTAAGTTGTGCAGCAAACTCTTTTAATAAGCTGCGCTTTGAGAACAGCGCCAGCCAAGAGCAAGGCAGTGTTGTATGCTCTGCTTTAATTTTAGGATATGAAAAATTTGGAGGATTTTATAATCTGAGCTTTGTGTGCTTGCTGTGCCTCCTCTTCTCCCTCTGGTTTTACTCCCAGGCTTTTCTAAGTGCTGCTCTCTCAGGTTTCTTCTCCTTTTCAGTCCTTCCTCTCATCTCCTCAACTCCTGAAATTAATAAAAAAGTCACTTCTAATCCTGCACAGATCCCAGGTCTGGAGGGACTGTTATATCTGTTATGTCTTCCTTTAGTCTGCCCACTTGCCTCTGCCAAAATCCCCAGTATTGGGTGAGATGTTGCAGCTGGAGGCACGTGCGGGTGGGAAACCAACCAAAGCAGATGATGCCAGGCATGGTCCTGCTGTTGTTGTGCCACAATGGGCAGTGATGGGAGAGGGGGTTCTGCCCTTTGGAAGGACACGAGGGCACTCTCAGTAACTTTTGAGAAGGATCAATTAGTAGGCTTTGGCTTTTTTTCTTCAGATTATTTAGTTCATAGAGGAGCTGATGTTTAATCTTAGTTTCTTGCTAATGTTAAAAATTTGGCCAAGGTTTGGAAAGTGAAATTCTTGCATGGGTTTAGCACAATTGCAGCGTCTGACTCGTTGCAGCGATTAGATGAGTCTCCACTTGGCGCCTGAACAAGTAGGTTTCAAACATGCTGAGGATTTGACAGTTGCATCAGATCACAACTGGTGGGAGGGAGGTGAGAGGAAAGCTGTGGAGGCCGTGCTTGGATTCAGGCAGCCTGGGGAGAGGCCGGGATTCCCGGCACAATGCTGGCAGGGCGATCCCGTGGGAAGCACGAGGTGTCCGTCAAGGAATGCTTCACGTCCTGGCAGGGTCCTGCTGAGCAGAGTGGGATTTGGTTTGGGGGCAGCTGAGTGCTGGGTGTGCTTCAGGCCTGTGTTCCCATCTTGTGCTTCTCCTGTAACAGACGAGCTGAAATGTCCTTGTGAGAACATCACCACTGGATTTTAACTAAACAGAAAAGGTCGTGCCTTCCCTGCACCAGTGTGTAGGGAAGAGACACCCCTTGACTGTTCTCTGTCAACTTGACCTTGTAAAATAACAGAGGAAAGAGGAAAAGGAGGATTTTCATCAAAGGAAATTGGGCAAACATTGACCCAGCAATGCTGGGCACTCTGCTGGTTTTGGGAACAGTGAATGTGGCTTTGTGACGGGGGTGGTGCGAGGTTTAGAAGAGCAATTTGTGCTGACTTGGAGGGTCGCAAATTAGGGCACGATAGAAAAAGGATTGGCTGTTATCAAAAGCTGGTTCAGGCTAAATTAATCTGAAAATGTGTAATTTCATCTGAACTCAAAATACGGGAATGTAATTAAATTCCAAAGTAGGATGAGCTGAGAGGGTGTAAGAAAAGATAAGCATCAGAATAAGACAATAATTGAGTTTGTGTTGTAAACACATTCCTGTAGGAATTTGGGATTTTTTAAGCTGCTTCATTAGAAATTTTAAGTCGAGAGTATTTAACAGCTTGGGCATGTTTTGGAGAAGTGGTTGACTGCCTTTATATTTGTCTGTAGTTCTTTGTTTGCAGGATTTTCTATATTTGGGGTTGATTCTTTCTTATCGTCTACGACTTTATTAATAAATTTGAAGGGGAATAAGGCTTAAAATTGGAAAATGTTTATTTCCGTGTGAACTCATGTTTTTCATCTCATTTTCCCTAAAAATTGAATCTTTAATAGATAAAATTGATAAATTAGTACCATTAAAACACTCTGTTAATCCTGAAGTGCCTCACATGAAATACTGAAGCAGATATGTTGTTTTTGCTCTGTGCACAAGTTGCTTGCTCAGTCCATCAGGTAGGAATGAGCCAGCTCAGGTCATGCCATGCCATCCTCCTGTCACTCACAGCAGTTGTGGAGCCAATGTGTGGAGAACTGACTGGCTGGGATGAGTGGTGTATTGCCTCATCATTTACACAGAGCTGTGAACACTGATTTTAACACTATCAGCCCAAAACCTGCTTGTCAGGAGGTCTGAAGACCACTACAGTTGAGACTCCTTTCTCTGGTGCCAGCACCTGTGCAGCGAGTGTTGGATGAGGGATGAAAAAAATCAACACTGCCATGCACTCAACTTGATCCAAACCCCAAATGCTGTGGGGAAGGGAGGTCATTATGGGAATTTAGTACCTCGTTACTGATACTGCACAACCGGCTTGGTACTGGTACCTTATGTTACGGAGTTGTGTGGTTTTTTGCAAAAAAGTTTTTTGCAGAAAAAATGCAGAGAGATTTTCTTCTTATTGGCTAAAAATACCCTTAATTCTGAAAAATTACTTTGCGGATCTTCATATTTCACAGACTATAACTAGATTACTACCTTTTACTGGAATACTTTGTGTTAATGAAGACCGATTGGAATTACATAATAGATTTCCTCTAAAGAAGGCATTATGTGGTTATTTTTTACTGTCTGGCATTCTAGTTAATTGCCTTGTCATCATTAATTGATGGGACTAAATTGATATAAATAAACAGATTATATTTGTGAGGTTCATTTGAAAGAGAGGAAGGGCTGAGAACAGGCTGCCGCAGGGCGTTCCGGCACGTGCCTGGAGTTGGCCACTGTTGAAGAGAGCTCAGGCTTGGTCAGTACCACCACTTGTGGACCCCTTTGGAGGATGCACAGTGAGCTCTGCCCTCCTGCCTTGGGAGCTCTTGCTTTGTCCAGACAGGGCTGAGGTCGCTTGTGTTGCCCCATCTTATAAGTGACCTCAGCAGTCATCTCAGTCCTAAGCTTTGGCCGTGCAAAGAGCTCGTGGTCCCAGCTGAGGGCTGAGGACAAGCAACCCTATCAGACCAGCTTCCAGAACAGTTTGATCACTTCTGGTTTCCAGGTGAATCCAGATTTATATACACAGTTACTATTAATCAGCAATCAATGGAGTCCAAGGCAAATCAATATTTTTAATTCAATTGCAGTATTGCATACGATACTTTTGCCTGGACAGAGTGAGGCAGGGGTGGCTGTTGAGCAGCGCCGTGTTCCCTCTCCAGCCCTTTCCATAGTGCTCTGCCTATCTTCTGCTGGGCCTGGCTGTGCTCACGGGGTCAGATGTGATGCTGGAGCACAGCTGGGGAGTTGATCTCCCACACCAGCATCCCCTACCTCCAGCCTTTGTAATTTTGCTGCCTGTGGTGTTGGAAGTTCATCAACTGTCAAACTGCATTTACGATTTGAAGTGATTCTCAATTAAAATTTATAATTAATTCATTATTATTCAATTTTCAGATATTTACAGATTTTTACAGTGTCTCAAGTCATGAGTCAAGCTGCATGCTGCTAGCAGAGGGAGAACCAGAGCTCTTCCTCAGAGCTCTGCTCTTTTCCCGTCCCCAAAGAGATTTTCGTGATCCCCAGCAAAGTCTATGTGGCTCCCACCAAACCCTGTGCTGGGGAGGTGACACTTGCCAGAGCCTGAGGATGCAGGTCACATGTGTCCTGACAAATTTCCCTGGTAGGGGATGCTCTGGACAAAACCAAGGTATGGCCCCACTTCGACACAGTTGGGAAAACCTTGTTAACCTTGAGTTTGTGTTGTAACAAGTGAGGAAGTTGAACTGGAAGTAAGTTAACTAACGAAATAGAATTTTTCTTCTCTTTTCTTCCTCCCCTATAAGAATGCATCCATGTTTGCATACGCATATATTGCTGGGAAGTGACCAGATCCAGAACCAAAGTACCACCCTCAGGAGAAGGCCATCTCCAAATAAGTCTTTTAAAAGTTAATTGGGGCCCTCAGTGCTCACCATAACAATCTGTGTCCACAGAGAGAGCAATCAATAAGGCAGAACGACCACTGGCAGCCGGGGGCTGGAGCCCTTTGGTTGTGTGAGCACAGAGAGGGAATGGGGCTCTCCTTGGTGCGCCAGCAGAGATTGTGGTGATTAATCTGAAAATAGTTTAAAGCATTCATGAATTGTAAGAATTAATTCCCAATAAATCAAACGGCATCCCCATGGGAGTAGGGAAGAGAAATAAATGAGGGCTAAAGAAATTGATAAAAATCCTTGAGCAATAAAGAGATGAATGCCAGTTCTTTTAAAATTATATTTAAATGAACAAAGTTGATTTAACTGTCTTTTTTCATACCTTGTACTAAGATTTAGTTCTTCACCATGACATTATATCAAGAAATAATTTGCAGAAAGACTTTTTAGCATTTCATATGCATTCCACTTAATGACAATTTTAATACTCCAGCTTTGGTCCTATGTCGTTACGAGGAGGCTTCAATTGCTCGGTGTGCTGAGGAGTTCATAAAGATTGTTTCTAATTCCTTTTGCAAGTCTGTTACAGAGTTCAGAGCCGTCAACACGTGAATTATCATGTTACTCACTAAAATGTGGAGAAAACTGTTGTTAACTGCTTGGACTAAATATGCAGCTTTAGGACAGCGCTGTTTCCAGAAGGATCTTCCTGCTTAGGGAGCTCCATAAGAGGTGCTGAACTGAGTTCTGCCTCGTGTCACTGGGAGAGCAGAGCTCACCCACCTGGTTGTGTTTATGAATGAAACATCTCTTCTTTGGTTTTAATCTGTTTTTTGGGTTTATTTCTTTTTAAGTGGCTCTAAAAAGAAAATGGTTAATGGTGGAATTCATCAGGCTGAGTAGCCATGATAGGCAAAGATGCTGTGCAAGTCTTTTGTGGAACCATTTGCACTTTTTGGGAGTGGGTGCAATACACTTGAATAGCTATGTCAAGAGCAAGGACACAGAGCGAAGATACTCTTTTCCAGTGTGTTCATGAGCACAGATCTTAGAACAGGAGGTTCTGGTCAGAGTTGTTATGTGGAGGTGTCTGGAGCTGCCCCATTGCTCTTGGTCTCTGCAGCCTGCTGGGAACACCCATGGGAGCACTGGCAAGGCTCTGCTTCCCCGTCACTCACAGCTGAAGCTGCTGTGCTTGGCACCTGCCTGCACTGTGCTGCAAGGACAGTCTGGCCCTGCCTCAGTCAGCAGAGCCCCAGATGTTCCTGGGATTAACTTCTGCACCAATGCACCATGCAAACAGATTATCTGCAGGATGTGTTTTTGTGGCACCAGCGTCCTGATCACTCCTTAAATAGCCCCAAGGAGCTGCTTTTGGGGTAGGACTTGTCAATGGGTGTCTCAGTCCACACCAAAGAGATGCCCAGCAGCTGTGTAGTGCTCTGCAGCTTGTCAG
The DNA here is from genome assembly GCA_013398175.1 of Climacteris rufus. Lineage (NCBI taxonomy): Eukaryota > Metazoa > Chordata > Aves > Passeriformes > Climacteridae > Climacteris > Climacteris rufus. Next base: position 588,791 of record VZRZ01006835.1, on the reverse strand, counting down.
CCATCAGCATTTATCCTGATCTTGCAGAAAGGCTTTCCTTGGCAGCCCCTGGCAGTCCTGTGCGACGGCACAAAAGCCAACTTGGCACTGGCGTGGCTTGTTCAGTCCTGTTTGTTGGAGCCGCAGGTAATTACTCCCATACTTAATGAATCACATTACTTTTATTGATGAACATGGAGGCTACATGCTGGAAAGAGGAGGTAAGAATTAAGTTTTATGGCCTACTGCTGCTATGAGAAGGAGCATCTAGACACCAATTAATGCCCCCTTGATGGGATTAGCCATTGCGTTAACCGCAATCCTGGATAAAATTGCCAAGTCTGTGACTTTAGACTTTAACTTCTTAAATATTGTAGATAGGAAGTAAGTTCACTTGCATCTTAAATGCAAATGACATTTAATTCTAGATACAAAAAACTTGCAGTGTATTTACGTTTCCTTGTGATTTATACCTCCTACATGAGTAAGAAGACTTTTCTGAAGTCTTTATTTCATCCCTGCAGAGTTCAAAGATCAGACAAATTTCAAACACATAATCTGTGATTCCTTCTGTTGCCGTGCCAATAATCCTAATTTGCAGTGGGGAAAGTGAATATTGTAAGTGCAGCAGCCTCTCCCCATGAGATGCCACAGTGCTGGCTTCCCAGCAGTTATGATGAAGTCTGAATGTCTCCATTAAGTTCTTGAGGGGCTTTTCTTTGCTTTCTGGTCCCACTGATACAGGCCGGGCACATGCTGGGGTTTCTTTTCTTCCAGGACAAGTGTGAGTCATTGCCGGAGGGTCAAAGCCAAGTGTTTATTTAGGAGAGGATAAAAGAGTTAGTAAAACCCTATTCATGTGTGGTCTGACAGTGTGACAGCTGTGATGGACAACGTCCCCACAGTCTTGAAAACATTTGCCCATGTAAATGTTATTTTAAAGCTTTCTATGGGTATGGAAGAGAGCTGCCTGTTACAGCGTCCTCCAGGTGTATCCCTGGGCTGGTAGGGTGATACCCTCGACACAGGGGTTACGGGGCTGCCTTTCCCTTGGGTGACTCTGTCCTTAGTGTGTCAGGGTGACCTCCTAAACCAACAGTGAGTGTCCAGGTCTCTGCGTGGCCAAGGGTGGGTGAGATGTCCAGGGCTGCAACTGCTCGAGATTCCTCTGTTGGTTTTCCATTTGGGCTTTAATCTTCTGATAAGCCACAGGTACAGCAGGGGGAAATGTCAAGGTAAATGAAGACTTGAAGAGCAGCATTTCTCAGGGGAGAAATAACTTCTGTCATCAGATTTTTTTCTTGGGCAGAAAGAAGAAATAAGAGATGAGGTGTGAGAGCATGGTGTCAGTCAGGAGCACTCCTGACTGACAGTTGCTGTCCATCACTGCTGCAGTGCGAGGGCTGTGCAGCTGCACACAGTGCAGGGAAGGAGAAAGGAATAAGTGGTTGCTTGGAGTTCATCACCTGGTGTGTTTGATAGCCCCAGAGCTCTGCCTGCTCTAGGCTGCTGCATGGCAGGGTGTTAGCTGAGTGGCACCTGCTCTTGGCACTTCTCCCCGTTCCCAAACTAGCCTGGATGAAGACAGATTCAAGGACTTAGTCTTCTTTGTGCTAAGGAAGCCAGGACAGTGATTCGGTGCAATATTTTCTTGAAGGGCTGTCTCTTTTCAGGGCTTCCTCCAGGACTCCAGCTTTTCCCAGCCAGTTTCTGCATCAGTAGGTTGCTCCTTTGGGAGAGTGGAAGTTAATTTCTCATTATTATCGTGCATAGATGCAGAAGATGGAAGATAGTCCCCTCCTGTTTTCCCTTGGCTCCATGATAACTTCATAGCCAGAGAAAATACCATGCAGGTGAAAAATTGCATCATCCAGGCTGTTTGCAGGAGTAATTTCTCAGTGTGGTGGGTGGCAGGGATAGAGGGGGCTTGTCACCCAGGCACTTGGGGCAGCTGCTGCTTGTGCTGCACTGGTGTGGTATAGGAAGGGTCTGGTGTGTGGTACCTTTGCTTTATGGCAGCTGCATTAAACATCCATATTCCTGCTTTAAATATCCTCCTTGGCTTGGAATTGGAATAAATGCAGATGATAAAATAAAAAATAACTCTTAGAGCCATGGTCCTTCTCAAGGAATGGTTCTGGCTGATCCTGCTCTATTATCCTGAAAAAGAGTCACTTTTGGATTTGGAATATTTGCAATTCCCTTTTGGCACCCCCAGCTCCTGAGGCAGTAAAACGTCGTTTTCATTAACTGATATATCTGACATTTACCACATCTTGATGTGACAATTTAGAGGGAACTGGTTAAACTGAACAATGTTATTAATATTGCAGTAATGTGAATAGGGGGAAATCTGAGTCCTGTAGGCCAGAGGGACCTAAATTTGAGCACAAATGGAGAGGCAGATACGAAGCGTCAGTTCAGCAAATATCCTGATTTTAACTTGCTTTCTGTTTATGCCCTCTTTGCATCTGATTCCTGCTCACAAGAAGATAAATAGGTTTAGATTTTTTTTTATCCAGGTAAGGGACTTAATCCAAAGGAAAAAAAAATAAATATCAGGCTGGGACTTAGAGCCTGATGTCAGTATGCACAGCTGAGTTGGGTGTCAAATCCAAAATGACATCTCTCGAGAATCTTCCCTGGAAATTCCATTCCTTCCCTTCCTCCCTCTCCTTGTCTTACTGAGGGAAACTCTAGTTTATCCACTGGCCTGGATCTCTCCTGAGTACCATCTGGAGCCCCGGGTCACCCCACACAGCCAGCAGGTTCCCAGACCCAGCAGCCGCAGGGAATGATTGTTCGCATTAAAAATAAGTCAGCAAATGGAATTTAGGATTTTCTTCCTGGCTGTAGCAGGAACAATTCGGGCAAAAGTAGCTCTTAGGCACTGGTGGCAATTTGTGGGAACCTTGGTGGTGGATGGCAGGGTGAGAGGGAGGAAAGCATCTCAGATCTCATCAATACTTGAGACAAAAGGTTTTCTGCTTTGCAATTACTCTTCCTGTCCTTCCCCTTCCTTCCCCCAGGCCACAGGCAAGAAACCAAAATAGAGATTAGGCAGCTTTTAAATGCCACACACTCATAAAGGAGAGGAAATCCAGAGCCAATCAAGAACTGTAGCCCATGCTCAGGCATGTGACTTTGTCCCTCTCATCTGCAAAGGGAATAAGGAAATCCCCAAACTGAGGCTGAGTGGCCAAACCCCCAGAGATCTGGGCTGGAGTCTCACCGGTCACACGCTCTGGGAATCCCCGTCAGGCCTCACCTGCTGCACTGCCCACACCATCAGGTGGCTGCTCTGGGCTATGTCTGAATGCTGAGGGATGAGCAGGGCAGAGCTTCCCTCTCTGTTCTTCCTTACAGCGGGTGAAATACAGCAGCAATGTAGATCAGGTTAAAACTGCGTCTCATCTCATGAAGTTATCTTTAAAAACCAGCCGCTTTCTGTGAGCCTTAAAGCAGCTCAATACACTCTTATCAAAATCGAAAACCGCTCCAGAGATCCTTAAGAGATTTTGTTTCATTGGGCTCTATTTTCTATAAATCTCGTTAACTGCTTTGCCAGTGCCCTCTCACTGTGCTCCTTTTTCATTGCAGAAATCAACCAACAAACCCGGTTCCAGCCCTGCAGCGCAGCAGCGAGGCTGTGGAGCTCAGCTCTGCCCTCCCTGTGCCCACGTGGCATTGAGGGTGAGGGAAGCAGGATTTCCCTGGCATCAGAAACCTCCAGGTCCTTGGAGCGTGTGTTTTGTGCAGCGCCGTGTGTGTGAGTGCAGAGGCACCAGGCAGGACATCAGTTCACGCTGTCTTTTCATCGCCTGCCCTGACCATTGCTGTCAGCCGTGGGGCACATCCCGACAGCGGCTGGGGGATCTCTGGTGTTGTGAGAAGGGCTTGAGCTGACACGTGCAGTGACTGGGGGTTGATAGAGTAAACATTGAAATGAGATATGTAATACCTCTGCTGAATTAATCCTGCACTATCTACAGTGCTGTCAAACAGATACCGTGGCTGCGCTGACGCCTGAGTGTTTATTTTCAGGCGGATGCGTAGGAGAAGAGAGGAGGAGCAGCCTTCACGAGCCCTTGGGTCTGAGCTGCTGGGACCTGGGGGGCAGGAGGAGGTGTAGTTTGGGAGGTTAGGGCTTTAGTTTCTGGTCACAGGCAATTAATATTTGTTTGTATGTGGAAAAAATGCTCACTGCCCTTTCTGCCAGTGCAGGATGCTCACTGCTTCGCAGACGTGGAGGGTACCTTTTATTTCTCAATGTTACAGCAGACATGCCTCGCTTGTGATTCAGCTTAGCAGACAGCAAAATCTCTCTAAACCCAGGCTACACTGGCTCCTGTCTGCTGGGCATCACCATGCCTTTAAGGACATTTTAAATTGCCGTAGTGGTTTCTAAGTGGAAAACGTTTTCCTGTGTCTTTGAAGTTGAGGAGGTGCTCACAAGGGAGCAGGTTACTCCCTGTCTAGCACTGATCTAAGCAGAACAGTGAAACCAGTGTGTATAAGCTCATGCTTTTATCCTTTCCCTCTTTTTTGCCTGTTTATTGTCATTTTAAGCCAATATCCATGTCCTGGTGTAGTATTAGAGGTGGTTGGAATCTCATTCTGCTGATGCATTAGCAACAAAGAGAGATTGTAATTAAATAATAACAATCCTTTTTTTTCCCCCCTAAATCTTCTTTCCTTCTAATTTTCAGCACGTAGCAGTCAAAATACTTCATGTGAAAATGTTGGCTATTTTATCAGATTTCCCCTTTTTTTTTCTTTAACCTATCACTGGCACTTCTCCATTAGGTACGAGATCCTCATGTAAAAGTGCAGATCACAGACATCAGTTCAGCTAGGTAACAGCAACAAAAAGGGAGCATTTATTTGATGCCAAATTCTGACTGTTGCTGTTCTGTGGAACCTTTTGCTGGTCTGTGGGACATTGTTCCATAGACACTTTCAGTCTGGTTTTGTTGCTTTATGTAACCCAAACCTGTTTCTTGCTTTCAGACCACAGAATGGTTCTATGATCCTGTACAACAGAAAGAAAGTGAAATACAGGAAAGATGGATATTGCTGGAAAAAAAGGAAAGATGGGAAGACCACCAGAGAGGATCACATGAAACTGAAGGTGCAAGGAGTGGAGGTAGGAGCACGGTGGGGGTGGCTGTGGGTTCTGCTGGACTGGGACATGACAGCTGCCCAAGAGATCTCAACCCAAGGCTGTCCACACCTTCAGAAAAATACTCCTATTTGCTGAATTCCATCTGCTCCCCTGGGCCTGGGGCTTAGTTGTGGGTTGGGGTTAAACCACAACTCCCCACACCCCCAACAAATACGCCTGTGTTCTTTATTACTCCTTTGAGCAAACTGTGAGTACAGCTTCACCATCTGCCTGTGTGGCTGCTGGGTGGCTCTCGTGGGGCTGTGTGACTGCAGAGTGTCTCCTCACTGAGCATCTCCTGATATACTCCGTGGTTTTTGTAAATACACAAGGGCAACCTGACACCTTGGGAAGGGCTGCACAGCACTCTGTGTAACCGTGGTAGCTTGAATGGGTGTGGTTTGATGCTAACAAATCCCAGCTAGTTTTTGGTAGCAATTGCTATAATTTCTGTGTGCTGATGGAGTGTTGGTCTTGCAGTATGCAGGGGTAGAATTTCTGTTGAATCCAGCCCAGAATCCATGTGTGTTTTTAAGGAACCTTTGCTCTGCTGTTGTTATTCAGCCATTCAGAGACATTCAGACAAGTGATTTCACCTGAGGCATTATTTCTGGAATAATCCCATTTGTTGAAAAATATGTCATTGTTTGACACCACTTTTCTTCCTTAACCTCCATCTGCATGAGGAAAGAGCTGTTTGATCACCCTGATCACTTCTGATGTTAAAGGTTTGTTAAAGGTGTGGATAACAAGTACATTTTTCCAAATTTTATATTTATTAAATAGCAATTACGTGTTCTGGTAGCACAGGCCCATGCGCAGAGCTGTGTCCAGCTCATTCCTAAGGCAGCATGGTGGTATTCCTGACATTGGATACCGAACTTGGGGCCAAAGTGGTCATAGGCTGTTAAAATGTGTAATGGTAATGTTCAGCTGTATCATTTTGGCCAAGGAATGCGAGGCTGCCGGGTGTGTGTTTGTGTAGGGTTGATTTTACAGCTGACAGCCTGCGAGCCTGGCCGGGGTCGGAGTAATTGGGGTGTCCATAACAGGCAGAGCTTCACCCGTGTCTCCAGGCTTGTGTGGCAGCTCCCAGGCTGGATTTTGGGCTAAGCTGAGCTTTCCAGCCTCATCCCCAGCCCCACCTTGGCAGATGCTGTGCAAGGCACAAACTTCCCTTCTGTTGGGGTGATGGGCACCCTGCACTCCCCACATGGTGCTGCTGGTTGTCACTCCCCGGGCATCCCCCAAGTCAGTGCCAGCAACATGAAGGGGAAGAGTGCCCAGAATTCATCTCGTGCTCCAGCTTCCTCCTAGGCCATTTGTCATTCTTACATTCTGTCTGCTCTAATGAGGTTTTGGGGTTTAAAATAGTATTAAATGGATTGCATTATATTACACCAGAGAGGCATAACTTTGTTCCATAATTTTTACATCCAATAACAATGTTTTATTATGACAAGCACAAAAAAAAAAAAGTCATCATCACAGAAATGGTGCCTTGTTTTTGTTGCGGATTTGCAGAGTGGGATTTAATTAATCTGTGAATTTTCATGACGCAGAACACCAGACCCTGCACTGCCCCCTGACTTGTAGCAAGAGGTTGTTGATGACCCTTGGCTGCCACACAAACACATGACGAAATAAATGTGACTTTCTTTTGAGTTTTTCCGAAGATGGAGCTATCCAGCCCTTTCGTGCCCGACTGTATGGATATGGTGGCGGTCATGTTTAGCTCAAGTAGCCCTGCACTGAACCCAGTAACTTCTCTTTTACCCAGGTGTGTCTTCTGGAAAGCAACAAATGCAGATGGGCACGTCATGGGAGCTGGAGGATGTGCAGCTTTCAGGGTTTCTCCCATGGCTGATTCCCTTTGTCCCTCAGGAAAATAAGTGTTAAACTACTTGCTTTGCAATTTGGGTGTACCAGGGTTTGGCCATTAATTCCTACATCCTTTTCCAGCTTGAGAGCCCTTCAGCACCTGATATTCTGTCTTCAAAAATGTATTTGCATGCTCTCATCCACAGGCAGCACCCGGGTGGTCACTGCCAGTCTCCGTTCTGAATGATGCAAAAAAAGTCTCTTTTCTTGACCTCCAGGTGTTGCTTGGGCAGAATGATGTAGTTTTAACCTTGTTAATTAATTACTCAATCAGTACACCGTGCTACTTCACAGAAAGCATTTTGGGTTTAGGTTTCTGATACCATTCTAAAAGAAAGCGATGTTCTCAGACACGTAGGCAGCAGATTTAAAATAACAAAAAAAGGCTTTTTTCAAATTTGGAGTGATACCGTAGTTAGCCGCATTAGGGTTTAACAGGGCATGAAATAACTGTCTGCCTTGTGGCACTGCCAGATCATCTCAGAGACTCTTGCAGCCAGAAGATAAATAGGGATCATTGTCGCACTGATGGAAAAGTACTTGCAGAGCCGACAGCCAAGAGCATCAATAGCATCCAAACATTGCTCTGGAAATGGCAGCTCAGAGGCAGGGAGGAGGAACATGCTGGCCTGTGAAACTACTGACCAGCCAGTTCTGAACAGGGATTTGTATTAGAAGATTCAATAATTAATTCCTTCCCAAGTGTCATCAGTGTGATGGCTCCTTTGTCTTTCCAAGTTTTGGAAAAACAGAAAAACATATTTGGAAACAAAAGGTCTACACTAGATCCTCAGGGATGTTGATGTCTATCAAAACCATACAGAAGGATTTGGTGAGCAGCTAAAGCAAATTTAGGACATAAATAAGCAATAAACTAATTTGAGTAGGAATATACTTATTTGAATAAATAAGGATTAGAAGGAATAAACTATTTAACCAAGAGGATGTTAAATGAAAACGGCCTGAAATCCTCCAGCTGTCGCTTTGGTTAGCATTGCTGTGCAGGAGGGGTTTGGGTATTACTTGGTTAATCTCATCACAGCCCTGCTAGAAAATGCTGGGTAAACCAGAAAGAAGAAGTTAATTTGGCCTTTCCCTTAATACACCTCTTTGTGCAATTCTTTGTGGAATCTCCGGTCTGTGATCCTTTTTAAAATTCTAATTAATTAGGATCCCTGGTGATGTGTTCCTAATCAATTCACATAATTAAAAATTTTAACTAATAAATAATAGTAAGGGGAGTGTTGGAATAGCTCTGCCGTGATTCCGGATGGTGCTGCTCCATGTGGCGGGCGGCTGGCTCAGCGGATGCCTTCGCCTTTTCTTGTGCATGAACTTTTCCAGGAGAGCGTAACTGCGCCTTCACGTGAATTCGTAGTAAACTGCTGCTAGAATTAAAACCAGGTCATGTTTTTATAGTGAGATTCCCTCTCATCGCCTGTGTTTTGGAAGGTCGATGCTGATCCTGCTGCTCTTTATCCTGTGTTGAGGATATTTTAGTCTCTCCAAACCCCAGTGCCTGAGAAGTGGTTATGGAGAAGGGCTGTCCCAAGGCCAGGGCAGAGCCATGCCCACACTGCTACTCCAAGCACCAGAGCTTCTGTATTTGAAATACCTTGTTTTCTTGTATGTTATCTCAGTAAAATATGATAATCTCTATGAATTCCTTAAAAAAACCCAACAACAACAAAAAAGTAAAACTTGATTTCAGTCTTATTAAGAGAGAAACTCCCTTGTGGAGATGGAGATGCGGAGTATCAATTTTGTATGCAGGACTTGTATTTAATTAATATCATAACAGTCCCTTAACACTATTGCAGATTAGTCCATGAGGACAGGAATGAAAATTTTAGATTATTCAATTACTGCATAAACCCTGGGACATCACCGTCAAAACTTTGCACAGGTTTCTGTAGCGTTTGGCTTTGGCAGTGTCCCTGTGCCTGCCCTGGGTCACTGGGGTGGGGATGGCATCAGTGGCTTCTGCAACCTGGGGCTGGGGGCACCTGCGAAGGACCAGACTTTTTCTTTTGGTAAATGACCAAATGGACTCCTCTGCATTTTGCAATATCGAACTGCAAAGTGATTTTACATCTCTGTTTCCAGCTATCGTGGGTGAAATTTACTCGGTTGTCACGGGAGGGTGGGAGCAGCCTTGGAGGTGGCACATTGGAGCAGCCCTAATCCAGAGAGTGATTCCTGGGACAGCCTGAGCCAATTCACTGCTATTCACTTTAATTTACACGGGCTTTGCTCGCCCTCAGAGGTGATCTGTGTAGTTTGCAAACTAATTAGGATTGCATTGTTCAGTCAGTCTCCTTAATGCCTTCCAGAGAAATACTGTGGAATGGCTTTGGAAGAGAAAGGAGAGCTTAATATGAGAGGCTTGCTGGAAATTTGACACACACATGTGCATACATTAGCACAAACAAGGGGCCCTGAACAAGGAAAAAACAGCTCGCGAGGAGGGGCAGTTTTACACAGACCTGTTCTTCGTCATTGCTGCAAACAGCGTTGGCCTGACACCTCTCCTGAGCTTTGACTGACACCGTTTATGACCAGCCTGTCCCTTAACCTCCCGAAGCTCATTAGAGACCACGGAGTCCAACAGCATCTCCCCAGCTTTACTGTGACACACTTACCTGTGTTGTGGCACACTCACCTTTGCTGTGGCACACTGACCTTTGCTGTGGCACACTGACCTTTGCTGTGGCACACTCACCTTTGCTGTGGCACACTCACCTTTGCTGTGGCACACTCACATTTGCTGTGGCACACTGACCTTTGCTGTGGCACACTCACCTTTGCTGTGGCACACTGACCTTTGCTGTGGCACACTCACATTTGCTGTGGCACTCACTCCTTTGCTGTGGCACTCACTCCTTTGCTGTGGCACTCACTCCTTTGCTGTGGCACTCACTCCTTTGCTGTGGCACACTCAGCTTTGCCGTGGCACACACACCTTTGCCGTGGCACACTCACCTTTGCTGTGGCACATTCACTTTTGCTGTGGCACTCACTCCTTTGCTGTGGCACTCACTCCTTTGCTGTGGCACTCACTCCTTTGCTGTGGCACTCCTTTGTTGTGGCACACTCACCTTTGCTGTGGCACATTCACTTTTGCTGTGGCACTCACTCCTTTGCTGTGGCATGCACACCTTTGCTGCAGTGAACACACCTCCACAATGGGCACCGTGGGGAGATGCTGGTGCAGAAATGTGGAGGTGTTGACTGCTCATGAGCTGTGGTTGGGATTTATTCCATTACCTTTCCAGCTGATGTTTATGGCACCAAGAATGCAGGGTTGTGGTGGCATCTTAATGATTCCTGTGTTGGTGGCAGTCCTGGGAAATGGGAGCATAGTTTTGCTGTTTCTGAAGGGGAATATGGATTATTGCTAAATCCGGAATGGGTCTCCGGGGAGTCTCTTCAGAAGGGAACATATATATCAATAATCCTTTTGTATATCAGGGTCCTGATGTATTCTCCTGCAGTAACATAAAGTCACAGCAAATCCTCATGAGTTTTGGCATCTTTTCCTAACACTCTGTACATGTCCTGGAGATTTTATTCTTCAAGAAACCCATAACGTTCCTAATCCTTTAATTTTCATGGCTTATTTAACTTCATCAATAAAAGTTTTCTTAATATCTGGGTGTCTCAGAATGAAGGTTCTGCTGAGATCAGGGCCTGTGTGTGACATTGGGGGATGCTCTGCCAGGCAGGTGGCCTGTAGGCAAGTTCTGCCCAAGTCAAGGGCAGCCACTGTCCCTGCAGCACAAGGCAACAGGTTTGCAGCAGCGCTCAGGTAATTGTTCTGTAATTAACTGCATCACCATTTTGTCCCCTGTTTAATAAATAGCGTGGATAAAGCTGAGCCACATGTGGTGGGGTTGTAATTCAAATCCCATTCACTGAAGTCTGAGCATTTTTCATTTAGCATGTAAAAAGACAGTTTCGATGTAAATGATTCCAAAAGGATCTCTGCGGACTAATGACATTAGCATCAGGCTGGATTGGAATTGTTGAGTAATTGGTGCTGCAGCTACACCCCGTGCTGGGGGCAAAGAGGGAGCCAGGGACCTGCAGCAGTGGAAGTGTCCCTGCCCATGGCAGGGTGTCCTTGAGGTCCCTTCCAATCCAGACCGTTCTGTGATGGGTCTGTGGGGACGTCAGTTTGCAGAATCCTCTGCTGACAGAGACTCTTGCCTCTTGACCTGCCTGCAAAGCACTGCTAGACATGATACTGCTTTTCGCGCCCCCAAGACAAACCAAACAAAAAATCTTAATAAATATATACACACTTTCCTATTATTTAGTCATCCTTATGAAAGAAAGCATTAGAACAAGGATACAGACACAAAACAAGCTAGCAGGCCCCCCTGCACCCCTCTGAAATGTGAGGCTTGTATCGCCTCACGGGCTGCACGGCACAAACACACATTGACATTTATATTGACTATTTCAGTTTAGAGAAATTCGAAATTAAATCTATTTTCTGCCAGCTCTGTGGGAAAATCCATTTATGAAAACAAAATCCAATAGGAGATCTAAAGATCGGTGGCCAGAAATGAAATATATTGAGAATAAAATATATGGAGATTGGATTGCTGGCTCTATGGTCTGGGTTTAACGTGCTGGTGACTGGGATGGGAATGGAGGGTACTGGTATAAACTTTATCCCTGTGTTTGCAATGTAGATGAGACAGTTTACAGCAAAACAAAGTAAACATCAATGCTTTTTGGAGCAGAGTCGGTGGTCAGCATTTACCTTTTTGACCACACAATTCCTTTCTGTGCCTGTGTGGACAAAAAGGAGCTCCAGGCGACGTCTGTCCCCGGAGGTGGCGCCTGGGGAGGGGTCAGTGGGAGCCGCGCTGCGAGGAGAATCCGTGCTGCTCCTCACAAGATTAAGAGGTTTCCTGGTTCTGTAGGGATCCCTGTGATTGCACGGAGGATCCAGATGCTGGAGCAGCGTGTGCCTTGTAATCTTGTAATTGCATTGTGGGCTGTGACGGAGATAAGGGCTTCCGCGGGAAGCGAGGAGCCTCGGTGGCTCTGCCTTCCCTGCCTGGCTTTTAGTGAGTTTATTTATTTATTTCACTGTGTGCCGGCCAGGAAAGCAAGGCTCGTTTGCTGTGCTGCTGCTAATTCTGTATGCGTCAAGGGTGCATTAAACATTTTAATTTCCTGGGTTCCTGGTGGAAAGAGGGATATTGCTCGCCAAGGTGTGTGTGGGGAGGGGGAGCAGGGAGAGCACAGACTTGTTTGAGGGTTTGGAGGCACTGGAGTTCCTGAACACAATCTGCTGTTGTCCCCAACAAGCAAAACAGACACAAATCCTGGCAAAAGGGGATGTTAGAGCGTGGCCCTGTCCGGCATGTTCATATGGCCACCCGTTGTAGGATGTTATTTACTCCTCCTTTTTATAGGCAAGAGATAAGAATTAATTAGATGGTGTTTGGACACGTTTTGGACATAAAAAGTATGAATTGCCCTCTAATACCCTTGGGTGAAGTGAAAGGGAGATGTGATGGAGGGGAGCGGGGCAGAGGCTCAGCAGGGCCAGCAGCAGGGGGTCCTCTCGGTTCCCAGCCGGAATCTGACCCAGGAATTCGTGTGAAGCAGGAGCTGTGCTCTGAGTCTGGCTGTGTCTGCTGCAGGTCAGATTGAAGTTGCAGGAGAGAGGGCTGTACTGTGTCGGTGCCACAGCAGGGAATTACGAGTGACCCTGTTGGCAATATCAGGAGTGCAGAAAGTATGAATTACTATATTTCAAAAAGAAAAAGCTGTTTTTCTACTCCCTGCTTGTCCTAAAACCATCGCAGACCTTGGCTTTCGTGTAGCAGCTGCCTCGTCTTTGCAGAATACCTTTTCCTTGGAGCGGTGGGATGCTGCGTGCGGCCGCTCCGGTGTTCCCATATTTCTGCTGCCATCGCGTGGCTGCCGGGATCAGCAGCGTGCTCCGTGCGGGAGAGACCCCGCTGCCGTCCCGGGGGGCTGCCAGCCCCGGGCACAGCAGCAGCCGGGCCCCGGAGCCCCGACCCTCGCTGCCCGCCTGGTCAGCACTGTGGGGATGTTGCCCCCGCAGCTGGAACCCCTCCGTCCTCCGCGGACAGGGCTGGACACAGCTCCGTGCACCAGGGAGGGCTCGATGTCCGTCAGGAACTGCAGCGCTTGGCAGAGCTGCAGTTGGTTTAATGTTTGGCTGAGTTCTCAGAATAAGGGACGATGGCTCTGAAGTCTTCTAAGGTGAAGAATTCAGGCATCAACATTCATCAATAAAATTCAGATCTCAGTGCAAAGCCTGAGGGCTGGTGGGGCATGTCCCGGTGCCTCTGTGGGGGGATGTGTTGGTGCTGGCAGGGCTGGGTGCCCCAGCATCTCCTTGCTCCGGCCAGCACTGACCCTCTGCAGCCCCACGGAGGCATTCCCTCTGCACGGCACTCCGGACAGCACCATGCTGCTGGAGTGGCTCCTTGTCACTTGCCACAACAAATATGTGGTGTTTTTCCATTGAAAGGCCCTGTGCTCCAGAGGACTGCAGCGTCTTAGAGCACTATAAATATGTTTGTGAAGATTCTGCCTTCTGTCTGACCCCAGACACTCTCTGATGCTGTGTGGGCGTTTCTGTTGATGGTTACACTTTGCCTGCAGTTTTTGTGTGCTTGTTGCCATGAAGAAATTTTGAATAAAAGCAGGACGAGGCGACAGTGGCATGCTGGAGCACTGTGAGTGGGATTTGCAACGCCTGTGACTCTGCTGCACTGCCTAATCCTCCTTGCTGCACTTCTTTCTGAGTGTGCATGATGGGAGCAATGGCTTGGCCCTTCCTCGTCCTTCTGTTGGTCAGGCTTACCTTGGGGACAGGTTTCCATCGTGTGTATAATGTCCTACCTACCACAGACAGGAAAATTTATTTTAGCATTTTCCTGCTGGAAGAAGGCATGTGTTTGAGCTTAAAAAGGTGAAATGCCATCTATTTTCCTGCCTCCTGTGTGTTTCCCTTCACGTCTGTGAAGAAGAGACATGGTTAGACTTCAGCGTCTCTTTAATCTCTTCTTGTTGGAATAATAAACAATACATTTATAATGACAAAAACATGATCAGTTTTTGTTTGTTAAGTCATGAACCTTCTGTGAACATTTGCTGAGGTTTCTGCCCCCAGCTCCAAGCTTGGTGATCCAGACCCACCATCCTGCCCTGTCTCCAATCTTAGGGCAGGCAGAGGGAGCTCCCAGAGCCCAAAAGTTCTTCCTGCCTTGTCTGTTCCACATCTGAATTAACACTTCTTGAACTATCATAGCTGTATAAAATACACAGAAGGATTTCAATCACAAACCCAAAATCTAAAGGTTTATTAATGGCTGGAGGGAACTGGAATTTAATATTTGCTTGTTGTCTTGTCAATTCACAGCATTTAGAAGCCCAGCAGCATTGAGATGATTCTATATATAGCAACTTTATTTGAATAGACCGCATAGCTTCAAAGTAAATATTAATTCCATTATGCTATAAACTGTTATTTATCATGACAGAAAGCCATAAAGTTATTTTACTGGAATATAGCCAGTAAATTGCATCTCCTAGATGAGATACAGCACATGCTGAATTCCAGCAGCAGTTACCCAACATACTTTATACATGTCTGTGTTAAACACGCTCCAACATGAGCCAAGCTGAGGCTTCTGTGGAAAACCCTTTGCAGCCACCATGGAACCACAAAGATGTGTTGGCAGGAGATGGCACCCGTGCCATCATGATCACCAGCCAGGATCAGGAGTACCATGCCACAGAGCAGTGACCCACTGATGCCACCTCTTGTGTATTGTATATTTGACTTTATAATTACCTAAATTACTCATTGAAAGCACCTCATAATGGCCTGATGCAGAGGTATTGTGAGAAGTCTAGGTTTTAGTTATTTCTTTGTAAGAGATGTTGTGCATTTAGAGTTGATCACTGAAAGGATGGATTTTCTCACGCTGTTGCCCTGAGTGCAGGAGCATGTCCCTAGCAGAGGTGGGGCCACTGGGGAGTGCTGGCAGGGCTTTATCCTTCTTCATGAAGTGTGTGTGGGGTTACACTGCCTGTGCCAGCAGCTTCCACGTGCTCTGGTTTGATCCGTGGATCGGTGATTCCTTGTGCACCAGCAGCCCTGCAGAAGTGGGGGTACTTCAGCTCTGCAGCATCCTGGGCAGAGGACACGGCGATGGAGCTGCTGCTGTGACAGGGCAGAGGATGTTGCACAATATTACAAATTTCAGTGAGTTTATGGAGGCTATCACTGATTGCAGTCTTCAGTGGGGACTGACCTTCAACATAGATTAGATCTTCCATTTTATAGCAGAAAACAATATCAGGGAAACATTAAGGCTCATCAGCAGTTGGATGCGCTTGTGCTAGCAGAACAGTGAAGGCTGTCTGCCAAAAATTATTGACTTCTTGTTGTCTTTTATCCACAAAAATAACTCTTCTTATAGATAACCTATGAGAGCTGCACAGTGAGTGCTGTTAGAGGAAAACCCCAATAGAGAATTCTATAAAGTAATTAGTTTTAAAGAATTTTAGGTTTAGTTTCTTTTTCTTTAATGACTAAGAAATGTCAGCCACCTGTGCAGCAAGCATTGCCCTAAGCAGAAGAATATAAAGTTCATTGTATCACATTTGTAAATATTTTATATATTTATGTGAACGCTGGAGAGAGAAAAAGGCTCCTGTAATTAAAATTGTCTGTAAGATCAACTAGATTGCTTTCAATATCAGAAAGATTAAAACCATGAGGTTGGCATTGGAGAACTTTTCAAATATCAAAGGATCAGCTCAGTGTGCAACCACCCAGTATTTGAATTGTAAAATCACCTTTGAAATTGCTCAACTTGTAATTAAACAAACAAAATCTGAAGTGGATTTGGGATAGGCTCTGATTCTAACTTCAGATTATCAAAATCAAAGAAAAATGTGTAACAGTTGTTGAAAGTCCATCCTAGGAGGAAAACCCCCAAGCACAAGATCGTTAGCTGTAATGTTCCATGATATCCTTGATATCCTGCAACCAGGAGGACACAGTAATTAAAATACAGATTGCAAGGTCAAAAGAAACAGCTGGGATCATCTGGCCTGCACAGCACACATCGGAAAATTCCACCTATTGATGCCTGAATTCAGTCATTGTGCCTTTATCTTCCAAAAAGATACTGGTTATGATTTAATGATGGGCAAAGGTGGAGAGCTTGCTGCATGCTTGGGAACGATGCTGTGAGGGGCTGATTGCTTGTACCAGTCAAATCCTTTGTGTATGGCCATGCTGGCTCTGTCCCCTCTCTTTAGGAGCCCACAGCTGGATCTCTTCCACCTGGCTGAGAGTGCCATGCCAGGTTGTTCCAAGCCACGAGAGCCCAGGACAGGTGGCCTGTCCCTCTCTGCTGGGCAGGTGATGACTGGGGTTGGATGCATGTCCCACCTGATCACTGAGAAGATGGGAGGGAAGTGTGGTCAAATAATTGAGCCAATTTCTAGCCCAGATGACAAGGAGTTGTGTGACAGGCTGTGCCTCAACACGAGCGTGGTTGGTACAAACAAGCCCAGATGCCCTGGACACAGGGACAAGGCAGAGGGAAAATTGAGGTGTCAGAGGCCAATGACAGATGGCCTTCATCAGGAGCACAGGTCAGAGGCAGCACAGCTGGGGACCTTGGTGCCAGCCAGGACATGAGTCAAGGCCATGCCCTCTCCAGTCCCCTCGGTGAGAGGCACTCAGAAACAGAATCTGAATTTTAATGTGTGTTTATAAAATGCTTCTGGTGGCATCGCATGACAGGCAGATCAGTTCTCTGCTTTCTGCTGTGCCACATTACTTTTTACCTTGTATTTCTGATCAGGGCAGTCCTGTCTCTTCTCTTGTGTGAGCTATTTTAAAACAACATTCTTGTGGCTCTTTCCAGAAGACCATGGATGTTCCCTGATTTCCTCCAGCCGCTATTGCTGAAAGCTTTCCCATGCTCTGGTAACGCCCTTCTCTTTCCAGCAGCTCCCATTGAACCACTGATGCAGTCAGCACTCTCCTTGCCTGCCATCCCAATTCTGTCACCTTTTCTCTGGAACCCATTGGTGGCACCTTGGCTCTCTCTGCATCTGTTTCAAGACCCTCTTCTTCACCATAAAGTTTTTTAGAGTTTTGGCCCATTGACATGTTCTTGTCCTGATTTCACCTTTGTTTCTGTCATTCTCTTTGTCCCTTCCAATTCTGTCCCCTTATCCATCATCTCTTCTCTCTCCAGCCCTGTCCATTAGAGATTGTATCAAGGTCTTTTCTTCCTCTGCCCTGTACTTGCTGCATGTTCTTTGGGACACACAGTGGGCCTTGGTGTTTCTCAGCAAGTACCACGTGCCTCTGCACAGAGTATAAATGATTAACTGTGCTCATGATAAAATGTAGGGCATGGTGTGTTTTTCGACAGGAACTACATTGCTGTTGAGGATACATTTTGCTTCCAGTGATGTAAATGTCTCTCACCAAGTAAAAGGAGCGTCTAGGACCTTCATAAAAGTCCTATTTTTATTGCATGAGACTCAGGGTAACTAGCAAGGCCTTGAAATGCATCATCTGTATGGGCAAGGGATTTTTATTACTGTAAATAAACAGAAGTACCTCTGGCTCTGGATTTTGGGATTTTCCTCCACGAGACCCTTGAGGAACTTGTTCAAAAAATGGGCTCTCAGGAGTGCACAGACCTTTTGTGATCTTCACATTTTGGGGGTCATCATTTGAACTATTAATCAGATAACCATCATGCATTGGATCTGCCTTGACTTTGGGTTGTTTATGGTCATTTTTTGAGTTTGGTGTCATCAAAACATCCTGAGAAAGCATGGAGGATTCCCAAGTGAGGAATCACAAAAATTCCCCCTCCTCTCCATACTATGGTGCTCAGGTAAAGTGTTTTCTACCCAGGCTCTTGAAGGAACATCATTATTTCATGAATAACTTCAGGGAGAGGAGCAATCCCCACCAGGAAGCCATCAGGCTGGATTTTATTATATTTTGCCAGTAAAAAAAATGCAGCACAGTTAATACTTGCCCAAGTCCTGTGGGATCTTGCTGACTAATGTGAAATGACAGTTGTCACAATATTCCGTATAAATACCCGTCTTTTTGCAGGTGTCTGTTCTATTTTTAATGTGATCCCACCTTTCTTGCTGTGAGGGAGAAAGGGATGATCGATGGACCCTGCACCTATGTCTGTCATTTATGTTCTTCTGTTGTTTATATGAATTCCAGGGTTTTAATGCACTTGCTGGCCTACTATGGTAATCATTATTCATGTAATTTCACTGCCAAGCGTGGACTGACGAGGTGGTGCTGAGCTGATGGCTTGTGGTGACAGGGGCAGTGGGAGACTGCAGCCAGTGTGCTGGAGCAGGGTCAGACCATGGTGATGGGTTGGGCTTAGGGAGAGTAAAACTTGAGTTGAGGAAAAAAATAAATATAAATAGTTGAGGAGGATTTGTAACGTCACAAGTGAGCAGGTACGAGGACTGCTTTGTGCCATAATTTGATAAATTTCAGGCTGTTTCTTTAGTTACAGTTTGACATGTCTGAGCCATATGAAGCAAACATCCTCAAGTGACTAATATTTTTCCTTGTGAGTAACTAGAGCCCTTCCTATATTAATTTGCATATATACATATCTGTTTGTAGCCATACATATATTTACACTGCCATAACTTATTTGCACGCATTCAGTGAATTATTCATGAGAGACATTTTGAATTTTAATTCATCAGCATCTTTCTTCATGCAGGCTGTAGATGTACCTTTGACCCCAGAGGTGGGAAAGTTTGACACAATATGGGGCACATTTCCTTCCCCACAGCTCTTGCAGGTGCTTCTTTCAAGCCCTGGCCAAGGGGAAGCACCCAGTGCCATTGCTCTCCCCTCAGCCCAGCAAGACACAGGGTGCTGCTGCACCCATGGAACTGATGTCCTGCTCCCATGGCAAGTCCTGGTTTCTGGAGCCCGAGTAGGGAAAGCCCCAGCACCAGTGCTCCCAGTCTGACCCCTGTGGAACTGTCCCAGTGACTGCTGGTGGAACGCGCTGTCTGACGGATGGGCACGCCGTGCCAGGTTTTGGCAGCCTCAGACAGCCTCTTGCTTTTGAATAAAGCATTTCTGTAGCCTGCTCAAAATCTTCCAGTGGTGTTTACATTTTAATAGGCACTGCTGTAGAATGGAACATATTTTTATTGCTTACATTTATCAGCTGGAGCAAAAGCCGAGTGCCTGGGTACAGCTTTGCAGGGAATTCGCTCCTCTAAGTAATCAGTACATAAGACTATTTAGGAGAAAATACCATAGAATTTTAACTTGTCAGAAAACCATGCTGTGCCTGCGTTTGATTGCCAATATACATCATTGGAAAGAAATTCTATTTAAAAATAGAATTTTCAGCAATGTCAGCATGGAATAAAATGAGTGGGAAGTGAAAAGTCACATTTCTTTGTTTCATGCTGAAAGGGAGACCTCTAATACTGTCATTTTGAAAAGCAAAAATTAAGAAAGTATGTAAGCTTTGAGAGTGTTTGTTCAAACACATTTGCTGTGGAAGGCTGGTTCACCTCCATGACCACCCTCATGGCAGTTTGGTACTGAAAAGGGTCTGGCAGGGGAAGCAGCGGTGCCCAGCAAAGGGGTTTTGGTGTCATTGCTTCTTTGTCCTCCTTCCAGGTGGGAGCACCTGCATGGTCCCATAGCCAAAGGGGGGGTTTGCAGTCGGAGGGCAGCTTCTGTGCTGTACCCCCACAGGCGTGGGGTGAGCAGTAGGAGCTGCCTGTCCCCTCCCTGGGACAAGATGTGCTGCACATGGCGATGGCCGCACGCCATGTGGTACAGAGTGAGCAGCCAGATTTCCCCAGGAAAGCCTCTCCATCCTCTCCTGACCTTCCCAGGAGGCAGCTCCTTCAAACCTTGGATGCAATTTAAAAGTACACTTGCCAGATGTTTGTTGAGAAACAGCTACTGCTGGTGGGAGCAGCAGCACAGGCCGAGGGTGGGGATTCTGTACCATGCCCATTCCACAGGCTGTGGCTCCCAGTGCTGGTGGGGCACAGCTGAATTTCAGCGCTGCCTTCCTTGCCAGGCTGTAGCAAATGGCTCTGGAGGCAGCGACACGTCGGCACTTCTCATCACCCAGCATCTGGAGTGCCGGTGAGAGCCGGCTCTCCAACCAGGACATGGCGTGGCATGATTTAGGAGGATGCTCCTTTTGCAATCTGCAGGCAATTTGGGCTGATGGATCTGCTCGCTGGAGCTGCTGCGGGTCTGCTCAGGACAAACAGCTTTGTCTGCAGAGCTCCTGCTTGGCAATGTTTCGGCAGCAGTTTGATGGGAAGTGTGGTGGTGATGGATGGGCAGCGTCCCACCAGCCACGGGTTGCTTTAAAAAGTTAATCAGGTACTTAAAAAAGTTAAACTAAAGATTTGTTTTGGAGTAGAATATTGAGTCATTACTCAGACCCCGTTTTCTGTTGGAAAAAGGGAATGCTGATGAATCTAATGCTCTCAAATCAATTTCTTTTAAAACAAATTGACTTGATGTTTTGCTTAGCGTGACAATCTGCAAGCAGCAAACACCTATTGGCACATTTACCAAAGAAAAGTATGGATTAAATTGTTAGTTAAAATAGAAGTTAATTTTCAATACTTAGCAATTCCAAGCTGTTTCAGTTGTCCATGTTAGTTTTCTCTACTCGTTGCCTCTGGGTAAGTTTCTCCTCTTCCAAATGCAGACAAGGCCCCAGGTCCTCCAGCAGAGGAGGAAGGCAGCTCAGAAGCCACGGCTGGCTGTGCCAAAGGGAGAAGGGAAGGGGAGGAGGCCCAGCATGCAGCTCCCTCGGTGTCCCTGGCTGGTCCCTGCTGCAGTTCCAGCACCTTGGGTGCCTGACCAGCTGCTCTTGGACCAGAGACACAGAACTGGGAAGACATGGGATTAGAGAATGGTAGGGAAATAAAAGCGTAACTTAATGGGGGTTTAAAACAGCAGGATGTTGGGGTGACCTCCATTAAACAACCTCACAATAAGCCATTCCCTTCCTGAAGACACAGTGACATTTTCAAGGCTATAGAGCATTAAATATGGGGAGTTTTTTGTTTGTCTTTTTATTTGTTTTAGAAACAAGGCCATGCCTTTAGCCAGGTTTCCATGTTGTGATGGCCATAGGTTGCTTGCTACATGCACTGCCCAGGAACAGTTGCTGCTGCTTTGGCTTCTCTTGGCAGCTGGTTTTCTGTCTGGCCAAGGATTCCCTCACTCCAGGACCTTCTCCTTCACTGTTGCTCCAAAGTGGCTGCAGGAGCTGCTTTTGCAGAGGCAGCTCCTGTCAATGTTAGCAAGCGTGGTCACCAAGTTGGGCTGGCTGGCAGCAGCCAAATGGGATGGGCTCAGAACATCTGAGGGATCCTTGTCCCCTTCTCTCCCTACCAGCATCATCCACAGGTGTTACCTGCTGGCACTGTGGCGGTTTGTTCAGTGTCCAATGACTCCTCCACACCATGCTCCACCATGGCTGTCTCTGCCTGGGTGTCCTGCCTTCCCTAAGGAGTAAATAAAGCTCCAGAAGGGACAACTGTGCTGGCTCACACAGCAAAGTGAAGATCAAACTCAGTAGTGATAACAGAAGTGCTTATTATAATCTGAGTGCTCTCTAAAACGGGAAGGGATGTTTGATTATTGAGGTTAAGAAGTCTCTGTGTCACTGCTAATGAGTGTAGTGTCACTTGCACTACTTTCTCCCTTTTTGTCTGCATTTATTAGTATTTTTCACATGCTCCATCTGCTTCGTGGCCTTTTGTATGGTATCTTCCCACCTTGGTAGGGATAATCCATCAAGTTCCAGAGTGTCATATTATTAAGGCTGTGTGATGCCCTTTGAGGCTGGCAGTGCTGGCCTTGCTGCCTAAAACGTGCATCACGTGCCAAGAGCCCTGTGGATCTATTTATTTTGACCTCTCTCACTGCTAAAATATTGTCCTGTGGATATCAGATGAAAAGGGTACAACCCTGTTTCTTCAAAGATCAGCCAATCGAGCCCAGAGGTGTAATAAAATTCCAAACTTTGCTTTTAGGAATCATCTTTTATAAGTAATATTTTTCAGAGTTAAGTGGTAGGTACACAGTTGAGAAATAAAATACCAAGGCCTCGTGCCTTGGAGCTGTGTAGGGTTTATGTTGTGGTGGTGGCTCAATTTCTTTAAGAGTTATGTGATGTAAAGAGTGTCCTTTGTTCTGTGGAAGGTGCTTCAGTACTGACTTAGTCCAGTCCTGCTGCTGCTTCTCTTGTAACAAGAAGAGGTGTGTGGTCTGTGCTGGTGCTCCCCAGAAAAATCTTCAAACATTTGGCCTGAAGCTCTTGGTCTTGGTGGAGAACCTTTCAAGTCTCTCACACGAATCTCAAGAACAAAATACTTGGATTTATTGTTAGAGTTGAACTAAGGGCAGAGGCGTTGGAGAGCCCCTGGTCAGCAGGACCCAGCTTAATCATGCAGGCCCTGGCTATAAGCATCCCAATCCATGAGCATCCAAGTCCACAAGCATCCCAGTCCATGAGCATCCTGGTCTTCACTGGATGGGGAATTCCCACACTGGACAGGGAATATAGAGCTGCTGGACCAGAGCCTGGGTCTTGTCAGGATGTTGGGTAAATGAAAAAAGACTCACTTCAGGTTCTAGCACTAAGACTCTGCTGGTTTCCTGCACAAAATGGGTTGTCTGTTGCTAAAACAGACTCTTGCCGACTGCCTGTGGGTCTTGTGCCATCAGCAGCTGCGTTCACCGGGAGGTTTTACGGCCACGTGGTGTCAGACAACAAATCCAGGCTGCCATGCGAACCTGGTCATTAAGATTCTGTGCTTTTGCCTGTTAATGGTACCACAGAATAGCGATAATTATACGAAGCATCATTTAACATCATTGCCAGTGTGCTCTTTGTTTATTTATACACATTCACATTCACAGTCAGCAGAACCCAGACTCTGAAAAGCTCCTGGTAAAAAGAACATCCCATGGCTGTCTGCAAGGATTGTCATTCATCTCGTTATACCTTGGGGCATTTTCTGAGTTGCCCAAGAGACTCTCTGTTTCTTTTTATTTCTTGGTTCACCCGTGTGGTACAGGAGGGCCAGTTTCTGAAGAGAATGCCTGCCACCAGTCCTTCCTTCCCAGGAATCCTTTAAAAGTTCATTAAACTTTTACAGACATAAATTTGAAGTACTGAAATTTGCTGGAATTTAGAAAATGTGGGGAGAATATAAAAGGTTTTTCCATTCCTGGTTGAGTGATCTGACTTTGTTTAAGTAAAACAACTTGGATGGCCAAAGCAGGGCTCCTGTCAGGAGGGCACTGGGTTCAGAAAACGTGTGTTGGCTGCCAGCACTGCATCATTGTTCCAGAGTGTATCCCTCCACAGGGGCAGTGCCAGCAGCTCCCTCTGGATTCGTGTGGGAGTGTTCACACGTATTTTGTCTGCACCTACAGTGCAAAAGTTAAGTCACCATTTTGAAGTTGTCAGAGTAAACTGGTTGGGTACACAAGTCACTGATGTGAATCTGCACCCTGCTGGTAGCTCTGATTCCCAAACTGCTGCCAACATCAATACGTGTTTTGCATTTATTTTTTTGCTGGTGTTTGCTCTTGTTGTTCTTGGATAAAAATGTAAATATCCTCAATATTTTGGGACTTTATAAATCCTGTAGATGTATATGTAGAACTTACTCTCTCTCTACAATGAATTTCAGTTGATACTTACTGATAAGCCACATTATTATGGAGGATCAAACACAGTCATGCTCCCATCAGTTCTGTGGGATGCAGAAGCCTTTGGTGGTTTCTCTGCATGGGGTTGAAACTCTTGACATATTAAACAAGATACGACCTTGGAAGTAAACGTGTCTGTTATCTAGAACTCATGGAAGCAAATAGTAAAAAATGGACTGTATTTTATTTTACATGGAGTCAGGGCATGACATGCTGCTCATAATTAGTCATAAACTTATCTCTGCCTGGCTACTTTTTATGGTGTTTTTATTTTTTATTGATATAATCATGCTTATGCTGATCATCCCTCAGAGGCAGTAGTGGGCTCACTCCAGTGGAAGTGTCTCTTATTTTGCCAGTGGGATCTTTCTGGGTTCTCTTGGGCTGGGCAGTTCGTAGCAGTGACATGGCTGTTGTTTAAGCTTTTTGTCCTGAGTGCTCAGACCTAAAGCTGGAAAAAAACAATTGCACTTTGCTTCCTCCAGTAAAGATGGGACTGTTGGGGAGCACAGAATTCTCCTGGCTCGTTCATCACATGACAAGAACTGTTCCCCAGGTATGGAGTGGGAGGAGGTTCTCCCACTCTGCTGCATTGCCGTGGTCACTGACTCCTTTCCCTGTGGCTCTCGTGGCTGCTGTGGAAGGAGCAGTGCAGTCCCTGTAAATGTCCCCAGCTGGACAGGGAGGGTTTCCTGTCAGTCTCTGGCAGATGTAACCTGTGAGCTGTTACAGCCAGCGAGGACTGTGACATCCGTGACCTTGGCTGTCTTGTTCTGGGTGAGATGTGGGCAATGGTGGTGAAAAGTCTGGGTTAACGGGAGGCCAGGCAGGTGAGCCATGAAACTTTTCCATTTCATCTTCATTTTGCAGGCTGGCTGTGCTCTCCTGGCACGGGCATCCTCAAAAGTGCCCTGCAACAGTGAAATCACTTTGCAAACTTTTTGCTGCACCTGCAGGAGACCTTGGACTATAAAATAGCGTTTTATTATCTGCATAACGCTGGACTCTTGCAGTAATGCCAATGTCAGAAAGATTGTTAATAAATAATGAGCAGCAGAATGAGCCAAGGGTTGACCTTTTGTGGAGCACCATCTGTCACTGGAGCAGCACTTGATCTTTCCTTCCAGCGCTGATTTCTTTTTCCATCCCCCTTGGGGGATATTGTAGGTTTCACACTTTATTAATAGCTTTTGTCTGACTTGTAACAACTCTTGTAAAATTGAGAGGTTCCCGACTTTCATGGGAGACAAATATTTGGGGAACTAAATCATGGATGTTTGTGGAACTGCCAGTGACTATAAACAACCCTCCTTGGGCCAACTGTGTGTGGCTAAGGAAAGCTGCTTGGAAACGTCCCCAGATCCCATGAGGTGGGAGAGCGTTTCAGAGCATCCCTGCGATGCTGGATCGTAATCTGGTTTTATAGGTGCTGTGTTTCCCACTTTATATATTGTCTGGCAATGGGAAGGTTAAGAAAGGGGGCAAAATCCAGGGAAAGAGTTTCCTGAGTATTTTAAGCAAGGGCTTGCTCGTGTGCTCTACAGAAGCCAATCCAGCACGCAGCAGGAGGCTGCCTGCCGGTGAGCAAATGAGTTGCAGTGAGCACATGCTCTGGTCACTGTGGGGCAAGCATTGTGTCTGTCTGGTCACCTGTTTTGGGAGGAAATTACTGGAAGACAAATGCCCTAGATTTTCAGACTGTTCATAAATAAGTACCTGTGAAAAGCACCAGGCTGGGGTGTAAGTGGCCTGCTGGACAATGCAGTTCCAGTTTGCTCCCTCTGCCCTCTGTGGCACTGGTGCCATCAGTTGAAGGAAATGGTAATCAAATGTGATCTGTGCAGTATTTCCTTTCTCAATTCTTTGTAATTCCAAAGCCTTGAAACCAGATGCAGGGAAAATCTATCAGGTGATTCCTCGTGCTGCCAGGGCCAAAGGTGGGTTGTGCCCTGCAGTGCGTTCCCTAACGTTGTGCAGAACCTCAGATGTTCCAAATGATGAAACTTGATCACTGGGCCAGGAGGTGAATCTAACACATGATAAATCATCCTGCCACTGAGGCTTCCTTGATGTTCTGCCTGAGTTCAGGAAGAGTTTTCTTGTTCCTACCTACTGTAAATTTCCTGCAGTGTACGTAAGTCCTGGTCCCCATGTCTGATGGTTTCTTCTCTGTGGCTTTCCAGCCCACCCACACGGGTGGTGGGACAGGGCCCAGCTCCTGGCAGGGGTGGGTGGTGGTTTCTTTTTTATCCTTGCTGTTGGTTATTTTGAAGGTAACTCAGATTTGGCTCATTTTAGCCTCTGCATCCTGACTCAGCTGGAAAGAGGAGTTTCTAGCATGACTCCCTACATTTCATCTGAAACTTTAAATGGAAGGATTTACTAGTTCAGTGCCTTGCTGGGTCCTATTTCAGAAGCATCTTCTGCTTTGACTTGGCTGCAGTTTGGATGCA
The DNA here is from genome assembly GCA_013398175.1 of Climacteris rufus. Lineage (NCBI taxonomy): Eukaryota > Metazoa > Chordata > Aves > Passeriformes > Climacteridae > Climacteris > Climacteris rufus. Next base: position 562,504 of record VZRZ01006835.1, on the reverse strand, counting down.
AATCATTCCCCTTCCCACTCGTTAGCACAGGCTGATGGTTGTAATTATATTTGTAACCTTAGAGACGCTGCAGAGATGAGTCCAACAGCTCCAGTGTAAGAGTCCTCCCTGAGTGACATTCGTTCAGAATTATTCGCCTTTTGGGCAACACAGCGTGGGCGGTTGCTAATTTAACTATAAAAGTGTTTGAAATCAGACTTGGGCAGAGCTCAGCACTCTTGATGAAAGTGGGAGCACAGGGTCCTGCTGGGTGAGCCAGGGGTCCCTGGCCCCACCATCCAGTTCCCTTCCCTGACTGCACCAGGGTTGGTATTTCCAGGAGCTACTTTTGGTCCCAAAATTTGAGAATTTGAGAACTTCTCTACTTTGCCACCACTGGCCACTGGCACTTTTATTTGGGCATCTGGACTTCTGCTCGTGGAACTGCTGCTCCTCAAAACGAGCTGCATCCTCGTCCTCCTGAGCTGCAGAAACAACTTTGTTTGATTCAAAATATGTGTAAAGATAAAACTTGAAAGTCAATTGACTTAAATGTGGAAAAAAAATGCAGCTTGGTTATTATGGCGTATGCTAAATTTTAATAGCATTTAGAAAGTGTTTTGTGGGGTAGAAAGAAGCAGCATACCCATCAAATCTCAGCTGTGTTCTGGTTTATAGTGCAGAACACTTTGCTGCTGCCATCCAAAGGCTTTAAAATGTAATAAGGCTCGGTTGAACCCAAGGGTTCCAGGATCTCTGTAAAGGCACACACACACACACAGAGTAGAATAAAAGGTTCCAGTGCAGAGCAGGTGGGATCAAGATAGAAATGCTTTTAACAGAGAAGCCTCTTTGAGTTTTCTGTTTCATAGAAAATTATCTGCTAATGCATACAACTACTTAAAAAGTCACATTTTAAAACATTTTGAAGGCTCGGAGTATCCGTAATGTGTTATGGTTCCCCTGTCTAAAAAAACCCACCACAATTGCAGTAATGTACTAATCTATTTTTAAATATGCTGAAAAAAAATCAATGAGAAGCTGCAGTTCTTTGGTTAAAAAAGTAACCCGAAGAGTGAGTTATTGCACCAGTTTGACATCTTGGTTGTTGTTTCTGCCTCAAACAAGCACTGTCAAAGCTGATTCCTACTTTTCATTTATAATTCTGTTTTTCATTGTATTTCTTTTGTAGAGGTGCTGGGCTTTCTTGTACAGATTTATAGGCCTTTCATCTTTATACACTAATAATATGTTGTTATGCACTTTTTGAAAACTACTGCAGAGAATGAAGCCTGTAAGTCTCTCCCTGGGGTTCATGCAGGTGTTCTGTCCAGTTACTGAGTGCATGGCTTTCTGGGAATTCTACCAGAATGGCTTTCTGGGAATTCTCCCAGAAAGAGCCCCATTGTGATTCCCAGTGGGGAGTGGCTGTCAGCCACTTGGGTGCTTTTCTTTTTTAATTTGGGCAAAGATGCAGATGGCAGATACCTGGGGAGCAGAATAAACAGGTTACACAGCCAGTGGTGCCAGGAGTTTCAAGTAAAAGTGGTGAACAGTGGAACATGCTGACTGGCATCAACCGAATTAGATGTTAGAGATGAGATATTCTGGTGTGTTTGTTGCAGCATCATTCATTAAAATGTAAATTATAATTGTGTAGATAAATCATGTTCCTCATTCTCTCTGCCAGTGGAGTAGCTACAATGTGGAAGGTTGCTTAGGATTTCAGATAATGCCTTCAGGAGTTCCTGATGTTTCATGAAAAAGCCTTTCACCTTCCTCCAGTGCATCTCGTCATGGTGGCTGTCAGGAACAGGAACAGGAGCTGAGGCTACACGGGGATGGATCCAGTGTGGTGGTGGCTCTATTTCATGTCTGCCAGTGGATAATTCCCCCAGATTAAATACAGAATGTGGTGCTGTGAGCATTTGTTTACCAATGTATTCTCAGGATCCTCCCTCACACACACACACACACACACACACACACACGTGTTGGACCCCCACAAACTCAGCAGTGGCTGAGGGGGAGACACAGGTGAGAGCTGCTTGTCCTTCAGCTTCTCTGGGGCCTGGCTGGGGAAACCTGTGCATGGTGAGGAGCAGAATTAATCCTCATCTCTGAACAGCAACGCTGCCTTTGTTAAAGCTGGCTGTGAAACACAACTCCTGGAGTTGTACAAATGCCCCATCAATAGTGTGGTGGCTCATTGCCTTGGCCCCGGCGCGTGCAATCTCCATTATTTGCACTGCTGGTAAAGGCAGCATTTCCAGCAGATCTGCACTACTCCATTTAGCTGGGAACAATGATTTATTCCCCCCTTGCCATTGGACATCCTCTGCTTCTTCAGCTAATAACGAGCCTGGCTGTGAGGAGGCACACGGGAGGGATGGCTCTGCTGTGGGGAGGGACACAGGAGGGATGGCTCTGCTGTGGGGAGGGACACAGGAGGGATGGCTCTGCTGTGGGGAGGGACACGGGAGGGATGGCTCTGCTGTGAGGAGGCACACGGGAGGGATGGCTCTGCTGTGGGGAGGGACACAGGAGGGATGGCTCTGCTGTGGGGAGGGACACAGGAGGGATGGCTCTGCTGTGAGGAGGCACACGGGAGGGATGGCTCTGCTGTGGGGAGGGACACAGGGCATAAAGCAGGCTGGATTTCTGAGCAGTCTGGCACCCTGAACAGGGCTGTGGGTGGGTGGTGCCCTCTCAGTGCTGGCACTTTGGGGCCACACATCCCTTTCCTCGGACTTTTGGGGCTGCCTCTTTCCCCCTTTCTTTTGGCTGATTTTGGGGCCTGAGCAGACATGGCAAGTCTTGCCACAGAGCATCAGTCCTTCTCATCTCCTCCCAGGGATTTCCTGCCCTGCACTCCCTCCCCACTGGGGTTCCCTCCAGATGATTCTTGATGCAGATGAGAGAGCCAATGATTTGCTGGCAGGTGAGGGCAGGGACGTTTTAGTGTCTTTGTTAGTTGTTGAGGTGTATAGCTGACATTAAGGTTCCCTGCCTCAGCACTTCTGGTGTTCAGGATAACCTGCTGAGCAGAAAGGCAGTCAGTTGGTCAGAGCCACTAACAGAGGGTCCTTAGCTCCTCTCATGAGCCTGGGGCAGGACACAGGTCAGCTGCAGGCAGGGACAGCTCTTCCAGCTCTCAGGAGTCCCTGAGTGTCTGCTGCTGGTGACAGAGGGAACCAGATCCCACAGACCTCTTACTGCTGTGTGTCTCTGCCTTTTTGACTCCCCCCAGCAAGCTCCCATGTGGGCTGATGGATGAAGTGCCTGCACATGGTCAGTGAGTAAGGGCAAAGGTGCCCTTGGCCCTGCATGGCTGGTCTGCACCTTCTGCTGTGATGTAACAGCTCGTGTGTGATGGGTGCAAGGAGCATCCATATCCCAGGAAAAGGACAGGGAGGGGCATCCTTGCTGTGCCACTTTGGATGTTCCCCCTCTTTAAAACTGTTCTAACAGGGCAAATGGATGCAGCAGAGACATGCAGTGACTACTCAAAGGAAGAGATCTGTGGGTATCTCTGTCCAGCTGTCCTCCAGGAACGTTCACCAACCGTGTCTCTGCTGTTGGTGCTGACCCCAACAGCAATTGAGTTTCAGAGCTGCTTCCACCTGTGTGCTGAGCCATTTATCCATTCCAAAGCCTGAGCTCTTCCAGGGTCATGGCTTCCCAGAGTACAGCCTCCTCTCCGGAAGCTCACGATTCAATTAGAAGTCCCAACTGGCCATTGCTTTCAAGATCCGTCTGCTAGACAGCTTTTAATCCATTAAATGTGTGTGTGTTTATAACATTTGAATGCTGTTTGGTACTGAGTGAAATGCCATACAAAATTTTAAGTGCCTTCCAAATATGTGGCCTTTGTCAACCAGACTTTGAACCTCCTGAAGGAATGAAATCAAGTTTCCTTGGCAAGAGCTATTTCCCATGGAACTAGATTGGTGAGCATTAAATGCATTAAAACGTCCTTTAATTCCTTATTAATTGAATATCATATCAATTTTTCCAGTGCTTTGCCCAGGACTGATGTTAGACCAGTCAGCCCTACGTGAAAGAATGAAGGGTTCGTTCTGCTTGACCTTTTTGGGTATTGATTAAGAGAGAAATTATACAGAACTTGTGTATTACATCCTGCAAATGATCAACACGTGCGTTGTTACCTCTGTGTGAAAAGAAAGTCTGTAAAATTGGATAGGCAACAAAACTTGGGCATGGCTGGAACCAGCGATTGGGATGCTGGGTCCCTGGGGATGTGGGGAGAGTTGGTGGTTAAAGGATATTTGGGCTGGATCTGGTGGGAGATGTGTCAACCAAGTACATCAGGTACAGCAAGGCTGATAACATGACTGTGATTTCGTCCTGGGTCATCAGGGGAACAAAAAGAGTAATAAATTCTACTTTATCCAGTAATATAGTAGACGAAGCCAGCAGAGAAGCCTGCAAGTTTCCTTAATCCTGGAAAAAAATGTGAAGGGTTTTTTTTTAATTTGAACATTCTTGCTTCAAGCTTAAGAGTGTTCTTATTTGGGAATCTGTTTCCAGTTATTTGCAATGTGCTAATTACCCGGTGGCAGAACCTAAGTGGGTGTAAATTGTCATATCTCTGCTGACTTCAGTGGAACTGTGGCAATTTGCACTTCAGGAGGATCTGTTGCCTAGATTCTTGCCAAATTTGAAATCCCTTTGCTCTAACTTGGCTGGGGAGCCTCGGGCTCCAGGGAATACAGAAGAAAACAAGCATTTTGCAGGGGCTTAAAATCCTGCTCGTCTCATTGATTTGTTGGCGTTCGTGTTTGTTATTCAACCCGCCGCGGAACGTAATGGATACTTGAGCCATGTCGGTGATGAGAAGGAATCCTGCCTCCGATCGCGCCGTTGCCTTGGAAACGAGTGCGGCGGTTCCCACGCGGGCTCCCCGGGGCTGGGGCACCCGGGATGAGTCGGTGCGGAGCCGGCAGCATCACGCACAGCCCGCTTTTGTGGCAGCCTTGGCCGTGCCCCGCGCCTGGCCAGCACCTCGGGGTGCCGGCGGTGCTGCTGGGGCCGGCCCAAAGCCCCTGCCTTCCCCACACGCCCGGGCTTTGTCAGGCTGCTCACCCCTCCTTCCAGAGCAGGAGATGCCTCCTGTGGGGGGGTAAATCGCTGCTGGGGGATTCCAGGCAGCAGGGCATAAATACGGATCTTGTTGGCCATCAAGCATCGTGACAGTTCCTGTTGTAATGGGCATTTAATTGATTAATTCTTATATAGAAGATTCATGCTGTTATCTGCCTCCACGTCTTTTTCAGCTCAGTGTCTTCTTGGAAGACAACAGAAATGGCTCTTGCATGGATGAGAGCCATGGAGGTGGTGATGATGGCAGAGCCTTGAAGGCGTCAGTGTTTGGCATTTGTTTGAGTCAGTGGTTCAGGTGATGCAGCCCTTTCTGCATCTCCTTTACTGCCTGCACGTACGTGGCAGAGAGCTTAATAACCCTCCAGCGAACGGGCTGACCTTCTTAAAGGAGATAAATCCACAGGCATTGAGAGATTTTTCCAGAATCTTATTTATAGACCATCTGCTTGTATGTCTCATCCCTTTCCCCTTCACGGGAGTTTGAAGACTGTGAGACCCCACTTCCATCTGAAAGGGGGCAAGGACTGGGCTGTGGGGAACAGAGTGGGCTGCAGAGGTGGCCTCTTACCAGCACCCTTGCATTGACCCTGCCTGCCCACCCTGTGTTTATGAACCACTAAATGTTAAAGGTAAATACAAGCATTGATTTCATAAACAGGTGTAATGGACCAGGTAGCAGATTTTTATGTACTTTGGGCCCAATTCATTAACATTTTGCCTGTATAGGCGTATCGTTATCTTTATGTGGCTCCTCTGGTTGGCCATATGGGTTTGTTGGCTGCATAGTATTTTTCAGCAAGGATACAGCAAACTTGCCATCTGGGTGATGTTTGCCCGACTACTTGAAATAGTTTGGGTTTTTTTTAAATATGGATGTGAGAAGTCTCTGTTATCCAGCATTTTACCATGGGCTGTGCACAGTTTGATGCCCAGAACAGCAGTGGGCAGTGTGTGAGGTGCTGGCTGGGGACCTGTAAATAATCTCTCTGTGCTGGGCAGAGCCACCTCTGTCCTGTTCTGTGCTCAGCTCTGCAGAACTGGGGGAGGTGGCTGGGGAGCTCATGGAAAAAAACTGTTTCTTTGCAAACATAGTTGATATTCCAATAATACAGGTGTATTTTATTGCACCGCTCCTGAATTGGTGCATTCCATAAAGTTGATTTATGGATGCGGAGACGACAGCAACTGAACTGCAGGAGCCATTGGTATGGGGGGGATGTACTGGAGTATGGCTGAGCTGTGGAGCTGGGATGATGCTCCTTGTGCTGGGGAATTGTCAGCTGGGAGCTTGTTTCCAAGGAAAGGAAGGATGTCCTGCTCTTGGTGACAGGACACTGGCCTGGTCAGCATCACAGCTCAGGTCAGCATGGCCCACCTTCCCTCAATGGTAGGAAAAGAGGGAATGTGCAATACCACATTACTGAGCAGCAACTGGAAAATTGCCCTTAGGCCTTGCATTCCTGCTTGTAACCTTTGTAAAAATACTATTTCCCTTTGTGACCTGGGTTTTATAATGTCAATATCCTAAGGTCTGCCTCCCAGTATTGCATCGTGCATATGGCGCTGCCTCCTCTATCCCCTGGAGCACATCTGCTTTCTAAGAGGGCTTTCAAAAATAGTTTTCAAAAAAAGGGAATTCATGGTAGACTTTGCTGTTGGCAGGGAAAGAAGTTTTTATCAGGGTCTGGAGCAAAATGCACAGCAGATCTGTAATTGAAGTTCACCTTTAGCATTCCAGGTTGTTCTGGCTCTGGCTGGAAAGCCATCGTGGAGGATTGTTATCTGCAAGGGTTCCTCTCCCTTGGGACTCTCCCGTACACAGAGCCACTGGAGAGGTGGTTAAGGCAGTGATGGGAGGTGCTGTGCACCAGTGCTCCAGCCTTGTGGTGCTTCTGTCTCCAAACCTTCCCTCCTCCTCCAGAAAGTTCATTACTTTTTCAGATTTGATCCTATGTAAAGCCTCACTGTCATCTGGCTTTTCCTCTGTGAAGTGCACAATTAAGCAGCTGCATTTAGATCATGGGAGTGACTGCCCCAAAACATGCATAGCCCAAATGGGCAGTTCCTGCTCAGGGTTGTACCTCCAGTAAGCACAACAGACCTGTGGTCAATCCTACACTGCCACAGGCAGGTAATGGATTCAGTGGAGTTGTTCTGGAATTTAGGGAAACTAATACAAATCATGTATAACACTCTTGGCTGGAATACCAAATCCTCCCATCTTACGTTTTGACATGTCTATTATGTGTATGCAAATTCAGCCTTTCCTGTAGAATTTCCTTAGAGATAAACGTTGTATTAGTTAAGGAAGAGGACACAATGCATTAATGGAAGATAATGAACACGTGGCTTGTGACTGGGAATACAGGGATGAGAAAGAGAGAGATTAGCTTTGACATCACTTTTATTCTCAGAGATGCATTCTCATTTCCCTCTGCCCTGTGGATGTCCCACCTGCAGGCCAGGTAAAGCCACACTGGGTTAAATTTCCTGTTTACCAACACTTTGCACACTGGAGGATCTTTCCAGCTAAAACTGATGTCTCATGTGTCGATTTAGGGTGGCTTGCACACACAGTTGTGTGTTAATTGGAGTTTCTGAGCCTCAGACAGTGTGTGCTAATGGCTCTTATGGCATGTGCAGTCCTTGGGTGCTTCAGAGAAGGAATAACAGCAGCAGTGGGGCACGATGGGGCCATGAGCAAGGTGGCACTGTGTCATTTACAACACTATATACAATGGAGGAGGGCAGTGTTCAGGGGACATGGATGCAGAGCAGAACAGAAAACGACAGGTCGGATCAGGAAAATGGGCTGTTTTATGAGCAGAAATAAAAAGGTTGTTTAATCTGGCAAAACCAGGGCTGGGAGGTGACGCAGTTGTTCCATCTACAAATGTCAAAGAAATAAAGTGGGGAGGTGAAAATCACTTAAACTGAGAGCTGGCATTGGCACAGGAACGACCAGCGCAAGAGTGGCTGCAGGTAAATGCTCATTCAAGACAATCCCTGTTTGCCTTGGAGTCTTGAGTCTTTGTCCAAGCCTTCTCCCAGGAGTTGGGTGCCAGCTGCAGGGCTCATGAGGACAGAACCAGATGAGAGCCCAGGACTGAGGGTGCTGATAGTGTTCACACGTGGGAGTGCTGGGCTCAATGGCCAGGACTCCTTGGTGCTGCTGAATGCCACAGCACAGCCACTCTGGGCAGGAAAGGTCCCTTTTCTTCCTACTGCATTTCTTTTTTCGTCTCTCCAGAATATAATTAGATTTTTGTTGTGTGCTGGGATGGGCTGAAACATTATTTGAGGTTAAGACTTGTGGCAGAGTCATCATAGGGCCCCGGAAAAGCCCCACCCCATTCTGAAGCAGCACTATCTGTACTCATAAGACTCCAAACACCACCATGCTGTGCAAATACCTGTCTGCATTATTCTCCAAACGACTCCATTTCACATGCTGCTGCTGTCATTGTGATGAATCGTTTCACGTACAGCTTTGGGATGATGACTTCTAAATTTAGGGCTTGGCTTCATGGAGCCTCCCTGGCTGTGGGTGTATGACAAAGAGCAGTTCTGCTCGTGGGTGCCAGCAGTGGAGCTGGATGGCTGGCGCTGCCATGTGCTCGTCCCCCTCACACAGCTGAGCTTTGGCTTGTATTTAAATAAACACTGAGCAGTTGTATAAACCAGGGGTAACACGTACTTCACTGGCAAGCCTGATCTTGCAAAGTCATCACCTTCTGCAACTGAAAATGCCTCTTTTGTATGTTAAGAGAAGAGGATGATCACAACAGAACACATTACCTGCAGAAAAAAGTGCTTTTCTAGAGCTGCCTGTGCTGTTGTGCAAGTATGGCTCTTTATTTGGGTGGGCTGTCTTATGCTTGGAAAGTTTTAGTGGCCTGAGGACCCTTCAATACTTTGTTTCCGTGCACCGTTTATTGTGTGTCTTTAAAGTTACCTGAGAGGCGCTTTATATTTCAAACTGGGTTTGTGCCGTTGACAGTAATAGTAATGGAATTAATAATTACGTTTTTGTAGAATTAATCATCACATTTTAATAGAATTTTCATTTGCAAAGTGCATTACAGCTGGTCTGTAATTAATTGCATACCTGTAGCAGCACCAAACTGTATCAGAGACTCCATAGCTAGATCATTAGAGAAGTACATCAGTTTTTAGGGGCTGTGTTTTGCTCTCACTCACTGGAGCAGCTGGTTTGGTGCAGAACTCACTCTGGGCTCTGGGTTATGCATCTTTCCAGTTGCTGGTGCTCTCACTGCTTTTCTGCTCAACCATTTTTTTCCTTAGTTCTGTGTCTGTGTCCACTTGCTCAGTGTCTGGGTGATGCTGAGGATGGTTCCTCGAGCTCGTTAGTTTGTAGTTTTTGAACTGTGCTCATTGTAGATGGATTTACCTACAAGGTAAACACTGGGCTCCAGTTGAGTGCCCCTTCGTTTGCTTTGAGTAGTAGAACCTGAAGAAAATCGTTTCAGTGGCAGAAAATAAGGCCTGTGGTCCAGCAGAGGTCAGATGGGACTGTGGCATGTGCTGAGCCCGGAGTCTGTGACAGCTCCTGTGATGCACGGGCAGGTGAGTGCTGCCCCATACAGCACAGGCAGCAGCCACACACCAGAGAGCCCTTCCCACCCAGCATTTGGCTGTTTTCTCCTTCTCTGTAGTCACAAAACAGTTTCAATATTTCACGAGAAGTCTGTCCACTTAGAATAAGGTAATTGATACAAGCAATTTCACTCCCCTTTAACATAACAGATCTGAAGTGTGAAACCTCCTTAGTTAATGATCAGCATAAAAGAAAAGTCTTTTTTTAATGTAAGTTCTCAGTTAATTTTACAGTTCGGTTGAAGTGAAAATATCATTAAACAGGGTAGCATTAAACTTTATACTTACTGGGCCTCCCCTGCTCTGCCAGGGAGAGGTGAGTTGATGTCTTGACAGTCACGGTCAGATCCAGCCTTAGCCCAGGTCCGTCCCTCTCTTTTCCTTGATGTCATTAGACAGCTTTTTATTACAAACAAAACTTGCAAGCAAACCTTCAAATCGAGCGACAATAGTTTCATTTTATAAAGCATAGGCTGGCATGGTGAAGCGGCATCCCTCACATTAAACAGGTAATGGCCAGTTTGTGAGGGGTGCACACTGAATTTAAACACCCAAAAGGTTTGAAGGTCACCTTTGCTCACGTTAGGTTCAGCTGTCGTCCTGTTTATTTCAGTGTGAGCTGGCAAGAGCCCCCAGTGCGGGTCCGAGGGCTGTGCGGGCAGCGGAGGAGGAGGAGGAGGAGGA